>JANIJH010000007.1:56690388-56704613 GCA_024520975.1 Erythroxylum areolatum
GCCGGTACCGACCGGAATTGACCGGTACCGACCGGAATTCATTCCCGGTACCTATATGCCCGTTCCGGTACCGTTTTCCGGCCGGTACGAAATGTTCCGGCCGGTACCGGCCGGAACGGTACGAAATCCACAATGATCACCACTTTTGGAGAAGCGAGATTTTATGATATATTAAATGTGATGTGACAAAGGCTCCATTAATGTATGGGGTCCTCTAGGCATGCAAATTGCAATTCAAGGCTGCTAAGTAAAGGCTTACTCGTGTAAGGAATTTATAGCTCAGATAGGAATTGATGCCAGTTTTGGAGTCCCTTCATGGCCTAATCAAAGGGCTGCTTCCAATTCTTTAATTAGATAAAATTTCCTAATTATAGTCTCAATAATGTCATTTATTAATATTAAGTTGATTAAATTTTAAATTCTGTGTCTTCACCGTACATGTTTGAGAATTTGTTAAACTCAAGCTTTGTAGCTCGACTAAGCACATTAGAACTCTCAAAAACAAAAGCATCGTGATAATCTAATAAGAAGGGTTTTTATTTTTTCAAATAAATGATTAAGTGATAATCTAATAAGAAGGGTTTTCATTTTTTCAAATAAACGATTCAAAGACTTATTAGTTCTAACAGTTGACTACAGAGTGGATCATTTTAACCTTTCAATTTATAGATATAAATCTTGGACTTATAAATGAAAGTATTTCCGAAAATTCCAAAAAAAAGAAAGTGAGTTAAGCAAAAAAAAGAATTATGATGAAAAGATGTATTTAGACTAATATAATATAAACTAGAATGGTTTTTTTTGTAATTTTCAAAATTTTAGAATTTGTTTAGACTTTTGATGAAAAATAACCATAAAACACACACAACATAAACATCTCACGTAAACAAATCAAATATTACTTATATAACAATTCAGTCAAATTCTTAAGCTCGAAATAAATTAATTAAATTAAACTCAAATTAATAATTTATTATAATTAATTTAAGTTGAATTTAATTAATTTAAGTTAAATTTAAGATTAATCTACATATAATGTTATTTTCTTTATTATTTTTAACTAAAGTTTGATTTTAATAAAATAAAGAGTTTTTAAAATGACAAAAAATTATATAACTTTTACCCAAATTATTAGTGTGACCTAGCTATTTAGAGAATAGACCTTGAGGGAATTGGTGTGGTCCAAGTTTGGATCTCTAACAGCAGGAAACCTGAATCACGCATCGAAACTAAAAGAAGAAACAACAACTTGCATTGCATGGGAAGAACCTGAGCTTTTTACTTGTCTATATCTCTTCAGTTTTAAATTATTTTCTTACTCAATATTGAGGGTATAACCTGCGAACTCAGGCCTGAGGCCACTCTTCAGATTCAGTTTTTGAGGAAAACTTAGCAGATTCCCTTCCCACTTACATAATAATCCTGACCACTTTCACTTACTCTAATAAATCAATTACATCTAATCTCTCAGAAGAAGAAGCAGAAGAAGATAAGATACACAGATTTTCAAATTCAAAGTGGTCCACCTTGCAGGGACCGAATAATACTCAATGGAGAAGAACAGTGGAGTACTTCAGTGCGTACCATATGGTAGAGACTGTTCCAAATCCTATTGTTTTTAGATGCCTTTATATAGACATTGTCAGGTGTGTGTGCTGTACATTTGATATTAATTAGTTTTGCTATACAATACAACCCTCCCACTTCCACCCTTTTTTATTTTTGCCTGCCGGCTATCTTAGGAAGGTTTTAATTATGAAAAGACACTTTTAAATCATCCATATTCAGAATAATCCTCGCTCGAATATGATAAATTCCTTGCGAATGGCAAATCTCTAGCCTCAAGTTTTAAACAACTGCATACATAAGGGCGGGTTTGAACGCGCGACCTCACTCAAGCTAGAAAAACCCCTTACTAACTCACTTATACCCTGAAGTTACTCCCACCCTTTTCATTCTCTCCAATTTGGGTTTCCAACTTAGTAATAAATTATTAAAAATAATTTTTATGATGTTAGAGATAATAAGATTTTTATTTAAATATCAAATTATTTTCTAGTATTTTATTAAAAATACATTTTACGACGTAGTAAATTATTAAAATTATTTTTTGTCAATTTTACTTCACAAAAATTATAAGAACAAATTAGTTTAAAATAACAGTTATAATATCATAAATTATTTTGCAGTAATTTAAAATAACAAAATTAATACTAATAATAGAAGGGGACTAGGGGAGCGTTTTAGTAGGGTCAGGCTGTGTTGTCTTGACATGTACAAATGCTTCTAAATTTCCGAGGGAGCTGGCCACTGTGTTACCTGACGAGAATAACAGATTGACAAGAGTAGAGTCTACAGGCTATCACAGGACTGAGGACAAAACTTGAGCAAGAGAAGGTGGAGTCAGAGTCGGAGAGTCCTCATTTCGGTTTTTTGATGCATTTGATAAAGCAGAACCGTAATATCTAGTTGGTTCATGGTTGCTTCCTTAAATCAGGAACTTGGAAGGAAGAACTGTCACAAACCAACCGTACAACTAATACGTTCAGCTTAATAGAATGGTTGGCCAACTAACAGGGTCAATTGGAACAAGGTCCTAGGTTCGACTCCTGGCAACAACGGGAGATAGTGGACCGTTCTGTTAGGGGGTTGACCAAGATCAAACCGTGATTCAATCCCCTAGCAATGATCGGGCCTGCGACTGGGGGCCCTTAAGGTTGGGGATCAACCTTTTGGAACAAGGGTTACTGGACTCTGAAAAGGAAAATCATTAATGGTAATGATCGCTTTGGAACTCCAACTCCTAGTTTCTGAGCAGCCCGTTTAGGTTTGAGTTCAGGTTCAGCCCAGAAGACGACATGTTCTTGAGCCTCACATTGGGGGCCTAACTTGCTTAAGTTCAAACTTATCATTACTCATATTTGAGATATTATACTAGCTTTCAGTATAATTTTCTTCAAAAAGAACATCTTCACACTATAAGGTTATGGTACTCCTTAAACCTTGAATCTCTCAAGGATGGTAAGGAACTCTCATAACTCAGAGAAGGCTAATCTTATCTGTTCCTTGGAGAAGTATAACTCTACAACCGTGTTATATTGGCAGATAGTTGAGTCTGTATCACATGAAACTTGTTCGACACGAGATCATAATTACGACATAGTTACAAGAAGAAGCCATTATCAGACAAGAACATGCGTACATAATTTGTCATATTCATAAGCAACACGTTAACTATTTAGAATTGTGGGAAATCTAGACGATTTGCATTTCTGGGAGTCCAATGAACAGTTCAGTCCCAACCTGCTCTGAAGTACTGTTGCTACTCAGACTGGAGTATTTTTCACTTTCCTGTTCATGAGTAGCTTGCACGCAAAATTTTGCACCGGACTGTCAAGAGTTTAACGTTAATGAAAACGTATAAAGGGAACCGGAAAAAAAAAGAAAAAAAAACCATGTCCAAGAAGACTAAGAAGTATAGACAAGCATGTCCACATATCCTTTGGAGCACATTATAAATCAGGCACAACCCTCCATTATTGACTAGGAAATGAAGTTTCAAGCTTTAGGTTATGTATGGTGTTCTATGGGACCAATACAAGTCTGTTTTAAGCAATGAAGGTTCCAGTCTGGGATTCTAGTTTATAATATGTGCTGATCATGGTTTTAAATTCCGATTGCAGTCCGGACCGTTATCACGATTTATCATAATTGTATCCGCATTGTTCAACCTGTAGTCCGCAATTTAAAACCTTAATGCTGAATGCTAAGGTCATAACCGGTTTCACAGTGAATTTCTTGGTTTCATCGTTCTAGTTTGTCTGAGTCTTATATTCTACTGATCTTAGTCTATAAGAAAGATCCCTCAAAAGGTATAAGAGTTGAGAGTTCTCGTTGGAGAAGACAGTCCCTTGCCTTTTCTCATAATCTCGCATGTTCTTCCAACAAAAGCCTTTCCTGAAAGCATCAGTTAAGAGTCGAAAATCAGGAATCAAAGTAACAGAAGATGAAAAAAAACCTGAATCCTTTGAACTATAAATTTTGGTAATCTTTTTTATGATATTGTCTACCTTGGCGTTTAATTCATGTATTTGCTCCGACAATAGCTGAGCCTGAATTGTATATATCAAGTACATTAGATTTTAGGTCTATTCCATGTCTAACGTACTCTCCATTTCATACCAGACTTGCAAGAAAATGCCACGAACCTTTCTTGCCCTGACATTACTTAAGCTCCTTTCGAGCTGGCTTGCAATGTGTTGGAGCTCATCAGTACTGGAATATGAGCTTAAACTACACTGTCCCAGAAGTTTCCTAAGCGCATCAAATTGTTCTTAAGCTAATGCTTAGAGGTAAAAAGTTATAATCAAGATCAGAAAATGAAAAAAATGTATCCAACTAGGTTTCAGTACCGCTTTGATTGTTCAAGAAACTCTATCTTGGTCCGCATGGATGCAGCTTCAAGCTTTAATTGCTGCAAGTTTGATTCACTATCACTTCCACCTTTCTGTACTTGCTTTGCATGTCTGTAGTAGCGATCCATTGTCTTGGGCATTCTTCACCATATCAATCACAAATCATTCTTGGATCAAATTCCTGGGAAAACATCTTAAGACAGAAAGGAATTGCAGATTTCTTGGAAAATAGATGCTACTGAATACTGAAATAATTTTGAAAATCATTTGATCTTTGTATAAAATATTTACTCTACACGACAGTGGAATTGTTCAAGCTCTTCATGTATTTCCCCTTTCTCACCATTTTCAAAACCTAATTCAGTTCTGCAACTTACCATAGGAAAGCTCACTAACTTGTAATAAACTTCTATTTATGGGGAATATAGGGTATGATGGGGTTAAACCCATTTCGTCTTTTCCAAGATATTATGAGGCCAACCAGAGATCTAAAACAAGAAGCAAGAAGAGTGACAAGTCTTCTTCAGTTCTGGGCTGGCCAGCTAAAACCAGTTGCTTAATGGGTTTCACAAACCAACCAAGTGATCATAGTCAGTTTCAAACAAAAATTTTCAGTACTAAATGAAACAATTGAGAAAGGAAGTTTTGCCGGAAAAATTACAGTGACTGAAGCTAAGTACTGGATGTCCTTGAAGAATGCTTCTGCAGGTGGGAAATTTCAGAAAGAGCAGCTAAGCCTAAGCAATATTATCTCGTTTTAAAAAGATCCCTAAAAGGAATAAGAATGAAAGATGACACACCGGAACGGGTGTGCAAATCTGTAAGCACTGGAGTAGAATCTATAAGGTACAATCGAAACGAAATGAATATCTAAAAATGGGATCTTTTACCCTAAAGATATAGACTCCTTAATGGATATGTCTGTACGCAAACTCGCTAATCGCCAGCTAACTATGTATCCACCGTTGAAGAATGTTCATAATTTCTTATGTGTGTACTATTGTAAATGAATGAACAAGCACATTATTTTCTTTATTTGTTTAAGAGATAACTAAGAAGAACGTACTCATGGCTTGAAAATTCATAGAGCCGTCCTCTCTGTGAAAAGACGATCACTGCAACTTCTGCATCGCACAGAACAGATAACTCGTGAGCTTTCTTCAACAGACCGTTTCTTCTTTTGGAGAAGCTCATTTGCCTGCTCGCATCATTTTCGATCCTCTTCATTTGAATCTTTCCTCTCACCATTTCCTAGTAAAAAATTTTAGTTTAACCGTATCAGTCACACAGATTCCACGAAACCCTAAGTCAAAGCATACTAAAATGATCACCATACATTAAATCTTACCAGGTATTAAGCAAAATCCTTGAAGAAAATTGGTCTTTACCACTCCTAGGTTGCACCGAATCAAAGACTTCAAATGTATACGAAAACTGAAAACTTCTTGAAGAAATAACGATTACCCGATTCAAATTACTCCTGACTGAACACTGTAGAACCCTGAAACCCCAGCAAGACTACCACAGTATAACGTATGAGGCTGGTGTAAATGAATATATAACAGAAGAGTAAGAGGGATAGAAAAGAATCACCGAGGCATTGATGTATCAATCTCTTTACTTGGAGACCACAAAAAGCCTTGGAGCATTCGATCTTTGTTCCTTATTCCCTTTATCTGCAGCTGTTATACTCTTCCTAATCCTCTGCACACCGCAAACATGGAAAAAAAAAGAAGAAAAAGATGATGACAATGTGAAACAGGAAAAGGAGCAGAATAAATTAAGAATCCAATTAAGAAGGTGAGAAGAACATTTCTTATTATTATCCAATTTTTGCTAAAAAAGGAGAATAATTATTATATTTATTTTGCCAAGTCTGGGGGGTCGCACCATAAAAGGTCCAGTCCAGAGTTGAGGAACAAAGTCCGACGGCTAAAACGCGATGATCGTACGATGAAGTGCGGTGACGGCCAATAAGAACTCGCCATTGAAGCCTGACAGTCACATCAAACAATGGGAGTGGGGTTGGGCAAAAAACATTGGCCACCGGTTGAGGACCCAGTCACGTGGCACGCATTGACGACGGCCAGCTGTATGCACAGAATTAGGTTTTTGCTTCTGTTTTGCCTCCAAACGGTCGGGAAGTGGGCATAATCATATTCTAAGATTTATTTTAATGTGTTGGCTTAATTAGATGGAGGCCAATCCATTTTGGAAGGAAAATTAGAGATGAGAGGTTGTATTTATATTATAAATTTTAAAAGAATATAATTCACACTACAATAAAACTAACTTTTAGCTACTATTTTTTTTTTGTGACAATTTGAAAATCGTTTTTAAATCCATTGCCAAAAGTGCAAAATATCCTTTGTGATGATTTGTGCGAATCGTCGCAAAAGGGTCAACATTTTGTGATAGTTTAAAATTTCGTCGCCAAAAGTCGAGCTTTTGGCGACTTTTGGCAACGATTCTCTCAATCCAAGTTTTGGCAACGAATTTAGAAGTCATCTCTAAAAATTGATGATAAAGATTTTAAATCTTATGAATTTCTTAGGAGAAATTTGAGGAATTTTTGTAGGTGATAGTATTCTTAAAATTAATAAAGATAAAAGGTAATTTTTTAATGCTAAGTGTGCTTAATAATCCTAAGATTAATTATAATTGACATTTATATGAATTTTCATTTTTATTTGTTTTCTTTATAAATTTGTTTAAATAACTAATGCATTCAAACTTTATAAATCTATTAAAATTTGTAGATTTATATACAAATGATTTTTTAATGATGCCTATTGTGCAGAATAATACACCTCTGTTCATACAAATATTTCAAAAAATAGAATGGAACCTCTAAAAATTGTAAAATATTTTTAAAGTTTTATTTATATTATTGAAAAACACATGATAAATATTTATTGGATATAAAAAGATAAATGTACCTAAAATTTTAATATTAATAAGATCAAAATATGATAAATTTAAATTGTCTATTATTCTTAATCATTAATATTTATTTAAAATATAATAATAATACATACAAATATTAAAATATGGTAAGCAATATATTATAATGATATATGGTAAGTAGTACAAGATTTTAATTAGAAGTTTAACAATTCTTATGGACAAAGCATTAAATAAAGTTTTACGCTTATTACATCGAAAAGAAAAAGAAATAATTAATTTTCTTGATTTTAAGTGACATGAGACGCGACAGAAAAGGTAAAGGAGTTCCTTATATCTAGATTCCCAAGAAGGGTCCTTGCATGATTGATGACATCAATTGAAACGGTCAAAGATCTTCCCTCAAGTATTGGTTTATTGACACCTTCTTTCAATAACTTATTGACTTTAACTAATTAGTAGAAGATATAGCGAACAAATCCCTAGACGCATTATGGATAACTGAATTAGATGAACCACCAGTACGATGTGTTTCATCTAATAAACAATTAATATAGAACTTAAATAACTAATTAAGTCAAACGGTATAACGAACTTAAATTCGAACATATACATATCTAATTGAACAAATATAGTATTTGAAATCGAAGACTGTTCCAAAACAATCAATTTCTCTAATCCTGTACCGACCATCAAGACATTGCCATCACCTCCATTTTCATCTAAGTTGTCTTGAAGATTTGAGGAAGCTTTACACAACACATAGTATATACAATCAAATGTTCGTCTGATAACTTTCTAACAGAAAATGAGATATAAATTATAAAGGAAGAGATCAAATTGATGACTTAACAAATTCTCGCACACCAAACCTTTGCTCGCCCTCGAGCAAACATGCCAAACTAGACTCAGTCAATTCATCCTTCTAAGATCAAGTGCACACAATCCATTAACTTGGGTCAGTAAGACTTAAGTTGTACATACATCATAATTGTTTTTCACTGGTACAAATAAACAAAGTCAAAATAAGACATCTTTATTCGAAGGAAAATATGAAACAAAAATGAATTCTTCTCACGGATTTCGCTGTTACACTCAAGTGTTTGAGGCAAAGTATTTCTCTCAATCTCTCTCTAACATATTGCACTACCATAGGCTTGCAATTTCACCAGTTATCAGTCATTCAGATCACTTGAGCTAATAGACCATAAGGACTTTATTCAGGGTTATAATGGGGCTAGGTTCACAAGTGAGGTAAAAATGACAAAGAGTTGATCACAAGCATTCACAAAGTATCAAGTAAAAGGAATACTCAAATTAAAATTAAGAGATAAACACATGACACACAAAGGGTTACAACCACTCATACTAACTTATGCTACTATGCTTTATTCTTTATTCTTTTCTTTTTTCTTTTTCTGATTTTTTCTTTTTTCTTTTTCCTTTTTCCCTTTTCTTTTATTTTCTTTTCTTTTTTCTTTCTTTTTTCTTTTTTTCCTTTTTTTTTCAAATAACGCTAAGGAAAAACAATAAAAACAAAATAATAAACTCATGAGTAGAAGTACCTATAAAAATATCTCATAACATAATATAGAATACAAGTCCCAAATTACTCAATGCTTTATTCAACTTATGATAGGGTTTGGGTTTTAAAAAGAAGGTGATTGATTGAAAAACAAGGATAAAGGCTAAAAAATGTTTGCAAAGGGAAAAGTAATTAGGTGGGTCATTTTTAAGCTAAAGGCTAAAGGGTTTAAAAATAAGGAAGGCCTTAATCATGTCTATATCCCATGTAATCAAATAAATTCAAACCGGTTTAGTGCAAGTTCTGAAGGCAACATGAATAGAGGAGCATCACACAATTCAAAGAAATAACATGACATAAAGATGATGTCATTTAGGCTCAAATTTTGCTCACAAGTTTAATTCAAGAATTCACCTTAATTCCACACATTACCTCATCACTCAAATGTCAAAATTTTGACTAAGTCTATAAGATCAGTTATTGCAATCAATCAACATGATTCACCTTAAAACTCACGTAGCCCAATTTAATTTTATGCTTATACCCAATCTCATCGAAGCTACTATGACAAAGCTTCATAGCTTAACATGCACAACTACACGCAAAAAAAATCAACAAAACGCACACAAAATTGAAAATTTTCACACCAAAAGTCTAATTCTTTCCCTCACACTTAGACCAACATTGTCCTCAATGTTAAAGAAGCATAAAAATAAAGGAAAAAGTTAAAGAAAGCTTCTCTATTATGGAAGTGCCGAAATCAAGGTGTTGGCGGATGTGGTGGAGAAATAAGAGTTGGCGCTGGGGCTGTGGCAGAAGGTGGTTCAGTGGTGTGTGAAGGTGATTGTGGTGGAGAAACATCAGCAGCAAAATGTATAGGCGTGGCAAGCTTACTAGATTCACTTTTCTTCCTGGGCATTGTGCTAATTTCATAGAAGACAACATGCAAAAGAAGAAGACAATAACGCAAACACCAAAATCACAAGTGAGGGTTGATGGGTGAGTGGGCAAGGAAAGCTAGGAGTGACGTGAATATTTTTTTCATTTTTTCATTTTTTTGTTAACAAAATTAACAGAAAAAATTAAAATTGCATAATCGAAAATATTAAATTAAATTCCTAACTAAACTTAATTAAACCTAAAAAAAAAAATAAAATAAAATTGCCAAAAAACACATAAAAGAAAGGATACGAATGGGGTGCCTCCCATTAAGCGCTTATCAAAGGTTATAAGCTTGACCCTTAGCATATGTACATCATCCATTATCGAATGGATGCTTGAGTCCAACAGGAAGTATGCTCAAACTCCGTGAGGAGCCTAGAGCACCTTCTCTCAAAGTAGGCTCTTTATCAGCACGATGCTCCATGACTTCTAATGAGTGGAACTTCATTGCTTCACCATCATACTCTAATGTCCACTCGTCTTTTTGGGCATCGCCCTTCTCACACCAATATGATCTCTGTAAAAGTAACACCAATGGTTGTGAAGACTCAACATCCTACTTGTTACCTTCGACCTTCAGCTCACTTTCCCACATCTCTCCTAAAAATTGCACTTCTTATGGCCCTTCTTGTTCTTCTTCTTCTTGTACCTGTAAACAATTAGGAAAGGAAACAAAATTTGATTAGCGATAATATGAACTACATCACTTACCTTAGGAGGTTGTACATCCTCCATCTTTTCTCGAACTATAATCTCTTCCTCTTCTAACTCTGCTTGCTCTTCCTTATTTTCCTTGAAAAATTGACTTGGAAAAGGGGGCGGAATCACCATATTCTGCAGATTGTTTTGCGTCATTTCTAGTTGTGAAGGTGCCTTTTGCGTGATTTCTTCTTCTACCTCTCTTTCAGAATTTTTCGGAAGTAGTTCCTGCAATTCCTTACCACTCCGCAATGTGATAGCCTTCGCACTTTGTCTAGGATTAATCTCTGGATGCACCAGAAAATTTCCAAAAGTTCTCGCTTTTAATCGATTTATGACAGCTACCATTTGTCTTATTTAATTTTCGATATTTCTTTTCTAATTTTCCATATTTAGGATACTTGTTTCAGTAGTTCGCTGAAATATCAAGGTGTTAGTGGTCAAAGATTGCATTATATCCTCCAAGGAAGTCTTACCTTCGAAATTTGATGTTGTAGTTTGATTTTGTCGAGGCACGTACGATTTTCTAAACTGCTGGAATTGAAGAGTGCTCGTCATCAAACTCATTACGATCTCCTTCAAAGACATCTCCTTAGCTTGTGGTGGAGGTGGAGGTGGAGGTGGAGGCTCAAAGTAGGACTGCTCTTCATAGTAACTCGGTGGAGAAGCAAATTCGTACTTTGTATCCTGCAAAAAAGAACACGTACAAAAAGAATAACCAAAAATTGAGCAAACTTCACATACTTTAGTTTGTTGGTCATCCCTCGGTACTTGCACAGCTAAGGGTATGAAATCCGCCACTTAATGGTCAAACCTAGATGTCACAACAGATGGAAACTCATTATCATAATAAGGATAATATGAAAAATCAGAATCAAAAGCATACTAATAGTGAGTCATGTCACTAAAAGATCAAAAAATTAGAAAAAGTTGTGAAGCTAAAACAAATAGAAGACAAAGCAAGCAAGAGCAACGAAACCAAAATAAAAAAAAGTCAAAAACATCATTAAAAAAACTGTTAAGAAATTCCTCGACAACGGTGCCAAAAATTGATACTGCTGTCTCCTGCGACCAAATTCAAAAGAAATCATATCCGTTAATACGATTTAATGTAGTAGTGGTAAGTGGATATCATTCCCACGAGGAATTTTTAACGGTAATGATTAGCGAGTTTAAAACTAAAACAAAGTAACAAGGGGGGGGGGGGGTTTGTTTTGATTAACAAAAATTTAAGGAAAAATATAAGAAAAATTGCAAATCGAAAGTAATAATTGAATCTAAAAAATTAATAGGAAAATACCTTGATTTTGGGTCACCGATGTTATCACGCTAATATGGATCCTTGATAATAAATTGCAATCATTAACAAACATTCATTGGGGGCGTTTCTCTTAAGTGTAATGACTAAAAACGTGTATCCTAGCATTCTTTTTAATCAACAACCTAGATACGATCATAGGTTTAATTGAATAATAGCTTTACGAATTAAGAACCAATGAGCAAGCGAAATACATGTACGACATGCAATCAATCAAGCGAATATCTCCTTAGAATTTTCGACTCTAACGTAGAGCAGGCAATCCTAATTACTACTTGTGATTAGCGAAACTGAATGTCATATTTGGTAAATCTAGCGATTGAACAAATTAATCCTTAGTTTCGCACCTAGAAATCAACGAATTTAATTAGAAAGAGTAGATAAGAAAATATTCAATGTTCATTAACAACATAAACTTTATTCAAAACATCTCACACATAAAAGCAGATAACACGGATCTCCTCAACCAAGACAATAAGTTTAGTTACTCATACTATAATCGAAAATGAAAGAAATAATAAAGCATAAAGTCTCCATCCTTGGTTCTTTACTGAAAAACACGAAAATACTAATGGAGAAAGTGCAGAAAACGTAAAAAGACTGAAGGCAAAAAGTGTAGAAAATGAAAATCTATTTAAAACCTAGTCTAAGCTTGAGTGAAAAGTAATCCTCTCTCTTTTTATGCTTGTTTTTCCAATTTCCCTCCTATCTTTCCTTGATTCTCGTCAGATAATGTATCCTTTAATTTTAGGTGGTCAATCCCCTTGAAAGATGGCAATATAATCTTTAAAGATTGTGAGAATCTCGACTTTGACTTTTGAAAATTGATCTGTAAATTTATTCCATCCTTAGGCGTGCCCATGCTTAGTCACTGAATTATTGCCAAACTTGAAATTTCAAATTTTCTTCATTCTTTTGCATCTTTTTGATTCAATTTCATCTCTAATGTGTTGAAAATCATCTGTAAACAATTATAAGAAATTCTATTAATTTCATATAATAATTTCAATATATTAAAGATAATTAAGTATAAAATAAATGCAAATTGATGACTTAACAGGTAATTTAGATGATATTAAAAACCTTAAAGAAAGATCGATCATTAAAAGGCAAGGGGTAATTAGTGTTTTAATGAGGAGATTTGTTGTACATCGATTTGTTTTTCATTAGGGGGAGAATTTTGCCATATTCCTCATAGCATAGCTCATTTCTGTAATTGAAAATTTGTCATCACATTGACATTTTGCAATGAATTAATGTTAACAATTTTATTCTGAAAGTCAATTTCGCATAAAATTTGTTTTGTTTAATTAAATTCTTTTGTTAATCAAATCCTATAAATTCTCAGCGGAGGAATGAATTGATTCATAATTAAATGGAACTTTAACATACAAATCCTAGAAACAAAAAGAAAAGGTCATTCCTTTTTAGCAACGCTATAAACAACATTCTCCTCAGCAACTTGTTATTTATTGTGATCAAAAACAAAATAGCTCAACTCCAACGTTAGATTTGATCTATTCTCTTGTTCAAGATACATTTGATCATATCCACAAATACTCAAGAAAAGCTTTTGTATATTGAACATGTAATATAAGAGCTTAAGTTACATATATAATAATAAACTTGCAGAAAATATAAGAGAAGAAGAAATAAACCTAGAGGATGTTGAGAAAGAGAGAGAGAGAAAGAAAGAAGAGGAAGATAGGAGAAGAGAACCAGCTAAATGTTGAAAACATAATGAAGTACATAAACGTCCCTTCCAAAAGTTAAATACTCTCACAGACCTTTCATTAAACAGTTGACCAGCTTTCCTTAAAGAATCATTGAAGGTGGGAAAAACACGTCAACCTATACACAGCCAACACAGAAACATAATTAATTATCTTTTAAATACAAACACAAAAAAAACCCATGCAACATAAGAAGAACACAAAACCCACATAAACTCCAAAACATAGTACCAACATAGGATATGATGCTCGTTCGACAGTGATGATGACAACACAGGAGACAACAACAATAGAGAAGATGACACTTCTTCAAAAACACGACGGTTAATATGAAAATGAAGGGAACTTCATTTTCATGTTAATAACCTAGTAGAAAATGAAGATGTTTGTTGCTAAACAAAATGATGTCATTTATTGGTAAGTAAAACAACGTCGTTTTCAGTTAATTCAGAAGAAATATACCATTAGGCAATGATTCATATAATTGTCACCTAATGGTGGCCCATTACCATTTGGCTTGATGTTGGACCCCGATTTTTCAGTAAAATTTAGAAATAAGAAATGATATAAAAAAATTAGTGTTTTATATATGCATTGTGTAATGGAAGTTGGAATTGAGAAATAAAGAGTGAAAGTGTGAAAAGTTGTGAAATTAGAAAAGTTTGACTTGAGAGTTGACTTTTTGATTT
>JANIJH010000007.1:56704713-56730746 GCA_024520975.1 Erythroxylum areolatum
AGGTTGGGTGTTCGATTCCCACCAAAGAGGACAATACTGATTTGTGTTGGATGCCGCGGTATAACCCGCAAACACACCCTGGGTGGGAAATGCTAGCCTAGGTGTGGGGTCCAACACTTGACCTTTGGTGACAAAATTGTATAGAATATATATAAATTTATATATAATAAATAGAGAATTATAATTAAATAGACTAGTATATTATATAAGTAATATATGAGAAAATTTATCTATTATTTATACATTCATAAGTCATTATGCTAGTTACAATTATTATCTATACATTCACAGGACATTATATTCATTACCATATATAATTATATTTCTTGTAGTATAATTAAAAAACAATTGCAATATACTAAAAAATAGAAATAGATATTACATATTAATATCTTATTCTTAAAAATCAAATTTAATATTATGACAATGATTGTAGATCTAAAAATAAATTTAGTTAACAACAATGTCATGTCTTCCAATTTATAAAATTAGAAACACAAAATTAATTTAAATTACATTAATTTATACTTTTTATTAATCTCTTTTAAAATATACGATTTGACAATTTTATTTGTTGCCACAAAACTCTATTTATCATATATAAATTATATACTATTTTATATAAATGATATAATACAAAAAATTTGCTATATAAAAAATTATCATAAATATGAAAATAATTAAAATTGTATATCCCTTTAGTGATGATTCCATGAGATCGTCGCTAAAGGGCATCTACATTGGCGATGATTATCAAAAATCATCGCTAATTATTAAACATTTGGCAAAATTTTATTAAATCGTTGCCAATTGTGAACAACAAATGTCGTCGTCATCGTCTTTGAATGTAACATTTAAAATCAGTAGAAAACAATGTCATTTGTTTTAGCAAAAAATGACGTCATTAGGGGATTATAATAAACGATGTCATTTTCATTTAATTTTAAATGTTGTAGCCAAACCCTCCCCTGCTCATTTCGTGTTCTTCCTTAAGTCCTTTGTTGTTTTCTTCCTTAATCGCGTTGTTCATCTTCTTCAGTTGTTCTTCCTTCGTCTACCATCTCAAGTTAATCGTCCGTCAATGTCAGTTGTCCAAGCTTTGCTCTTAGGTTTATTTTTCTGCTTTCATTGTTGTTATTAAATGTTTATATGGTTGTTAGTTTTGTTGAAGTGGTTTAAGTTATTTGCATTTTTTTCAACTGTTAATGGTTCATTGTTTGTTTGAATGTGTTAATGATGGTGAATAATGAAAAAATACTGTAGTTTTGTTATTAGTTAAGGATGAATTTTTAAAGCCTATGAGGTGTTCGATGAAAGTTCTCTTTGGGGTATTTTGATTTATTGTGGCAATTCAAGGTTTAGATAAAAAATTACTTTTAATTTGTTTTTAAAAAGGGACTAAATTCATATGGTAAGGGTAATTTGTTAGCCTTTTAACATATACTGGACTATTTTGGTATATATTGGTGAGACTTGGTTAAAGACTAGCAAAACTTAGGCAAAGAAAATGAATTATGGTAGGATAAGATCAAGTAGGATTCAAGTTTTAGTTAGCTATGACTGATGTTTTAATGACTTGATCAGCTTAACTATGGTGATCCAAACTAATCATAAGCATTCTTGGATGGACAAAGGGATAAATTATGATCAAATAGTAGACCATAAGTAATATACTAGATCATGGGCATGCATCAGTTAGACCATGTTTATATTAGCTTGAAACTTAACTACCATCTTTTATAGAGATCATGTATGATATGAAAAAGTCCATCTTTTATAGAGATCGTGCATGATGTGAAAAAGTTAATAAGTTAAAGCATATATGAAGTAGGAGGACATGACAAAGAATGAAAAAGTGGGTGAGGTGTCTTAGCTTCACTTTTAACATGTTTCTTTATTTACTAGTGAACTTAGTGATTTAAGACATTAACTACCTACTAAAGTATTATATTCTTGTCCATCAAGTCTCCAAATTCCTTTAAGTAACTCATTTGACAAAAAGATTTTCAATATAGAGAGAGTTGGAGTTATAAATAGCCAATATAATGGCAACTGGTAGAAACAAAGGGAAGAAGGTGACAAGTATTGAAATTGTCCCTCTCCTATAACAACCATATCAATTAAATCCTAGCCAACAACAACAATCAACTTCATCCAGCAATGGAGCCAATCAATAACAACCTCCATCTGCCACAACTAGTATAGAGGAATCTGCATGTATGTTAATCTTTAACACCTATAAATAGACTTATTCTCAAATATATTTACATGTTTAATGCATATTTTCTTATCATTATTCATTTGTTGTCAGGCTCCAATCCTGCCATCATAAAAAGAGGTAGAAGTATAACTAAAAGTTGTGAGTTGTAATGAATGAATGTTGCAATTAGCAACAAATTGTTTATACATATTGATACTCGTAAGGTTGTCTTGTAGACAAGATTCAATTAGCAAAATTGTTCAGTGAGTTGGGGGTAACTGCCATAACTAAATTGCCTTGCCTTAAGCATGCCAAGTAGTTGAAGGAAGACACTTAGGCCCTGTTTATTTTTGTTTTTGTTTTCTCGTTTCTTGTTGCGGTTTGTATAAAAAATGAAACTTCTGTATAAATCACGTTTGGTTGTTTATTGTTTTATTAGGCTGTTTTTAAAAATAAAAAACTGCAACTCTTTTACGAAAATGGAAAAATCACGTTTCCGTGATATTTCATAACAAAAAATATCATGTTTACAAAAACCTGTTCTTTTTTCTCTGCACCGTTTTCTCTCTATGCCGCATCTTCATCCAAGATCTTCATCCTCTCTGCGCCTCATCTTCATCCAGGTTTGTGATTATTTCTGTTGCTTGTTATTGTACTGTATATTTATTATTCTGTTTCACGTATTTGATATCTAGGTGTGCTTTTGTATCTCTTGTTATTCGTTTTGTTTGTTTTCCACGATTTCTTTGATCTTGTCACTGCTAGAATGATAAGTTATATTGATTAAGATGCAAAGGTGGTTATAGTGGTGGGTGGTTGATGATGGTTTTTTAAAGAAAGATTGATCAGAAAAAATAAACATAGTATTGGTCATGTCCAAGGAGCTTCTCTTCAAGTTCCCTAAAAACTTTGCCTTCGACTTCGACTATTCACAGAGCTCAATATGGCCTCCTCTCGTTCCCTGAAGTTTTGTGTGCTCCATTTGCTGCCAAGGGATGGAACAAGGTGTTGAAAGCTACTTCGAAGCATTTCAAGAAAAAGAGAAGGAAAGATCCTGCAGCGCATGTGAAGCTCTCCAATTATTTGACGGATATGTAAACTGCTAAAGGGTTTTCTTTTACAGGGTGAAATTGTATTGGTAGTTAAAAACATGGAATAGAACTTACTAGTTTTGCATGTCCTTGTAGCTCTTGTTAGTGTGTATATTTCCATGTCATTCAAAGGCCAGCCTGTGTACTCTTTCCAAACATCCTTCACAATCACCCTATACTCATCACCAAACTCGAGCTTCAAAGCGTCGCGAATGGCTTTAACAGAGGCACGATGACCACCACCTGTCTCACTCATAAGGATCAGCACATTCTTGGTTCTCTCAGCACCCATCTGAACAAGTTCCATGTTCCCATCATCGTCCTCGAAATCATTTCCCATCTCCTAAACATAGCACCTCTTATGGTGGTTGTGGAAGCTAAAGCTTCCATTGCCACCACTGGAGCTAAAATTCCTATACACTCTCCGCAACACCTCCCTAATGGACTCCTTCTTCCGAGACGCCACTTTCACAACCATATCCATACAACCACCAAAATATCACAACCCAAATGAACACTTACCTTACTAGCAACTTTTAGCACGTGTGTGTGTGTGTGTCTATGGAGGTTGATACCGAGGTGTCGAACTATATTGAAAAAAGCAGAGAAAGATAAAAACGAGAGAACCCAGATAGGAACTATCGACTAATAAGCCTTTCATGCATTCAATGCATCTATTTACGTGCCTTGCATGTATTCAATGCATCTATTCATGTTTAATGCATTTCTTTGTTCAAACATTAAATGAAAACTTATTGGTTTTTGCGTGAGTTTTAGAGAACCAACACATTCCTTTTTATATATATTTTTTGGACTTGTTGGATTTTGTGTGAGCTTTTAAAACCGTTGGTTCTCTCTGCTCTTCTTGAACCGTTGGTTTTTACATGAGTTTAAAGCTCCTCTTGTCTTCAGGTGAATTCGTATTGTTACAGAAGTAAACTTACTCTGGCATATGACTTTATTATCTTCACATAATATCTCTTGTTAATGTAGAGAATCGATATTTTTTAGTGTAAAGTACAATGCATTGTCACATGTTTATTTTAAACTATATTTAGCATTTAATACTTTATAAATATTATTGTGATTGATATCACTTATATTTGATTACATTTAGTTATGGAAGGCTTGAACAGTATAAATGATGACAATGATTGTATGGAAGTAAATGAAAACGATGGGGTATGGAATGATACTATAGATATGTATTTAATCTCCTTGATGATTGAAGAAGTGAAGAAGGGAAATCGAACGATTACTACCTTTTTGAAATCTGGTTGGAAGAATATTAAAACAGGGCTTCAAACAAAGTTCAATAAGGAGTATACTGATATTCAATTGAAGAATAAGTATAATGGACTAAGGGCCAGATTGAAGAATTTCAAGAACTTACTCAAAGGAACAGGAATTGGTTACAAATCTTTTACTGGTGAAGTTACGGCTACAAATGAATGTTGGAAAAATCTATTTAAGGTAAAATACGTCTGTTGTTTTGTTTTTTGGTTGCCCACGAGGTGTCCTAGGAGGGTCCCAACTATATGAAGGCACCTTTAAGCCATCCACTCCCAGGTTAATCCCCGTTCGAGCCAGGTAGGTCCCTTGCGGGAGGCAAAGCTTTGATCCCAAGTTTTAAATGGCTGCATACAAGAGGACAGTTCGAATCCGCGACCTCACTTAAGCCAGGAGAGCCCCTTACCAACTCACTTGCGTCCTGGGATTTTGTTTTGTTAATATATTATATTTTATACTATTCATTCTCATTTATCTTTTTTATCATTATAAGTGCATAAAATGGCTCACAAATTCAAGAAAAAAGGATGTAAGGAATTTTTAGACTTGTGTCATATTTTTGGAGATACTATTGCAACTGGTGTACATGCACATCCATCAATTAAATCTCCATCAAATAGTACAGAAGAGGAACATGGAAATGATATTGATGAAGATTACTCGTATAATGGAAAAGAAGATCAAGATAAAAGTTCTCTGTCTACAAGAAAGAAGTCTCCTAAGAACAAGAAGGCAAAGAAGACACATTCTAATATTGTAGAAGAAGCCTTACTTATATTTAGTGAACAATCAAAAAGGAAGAATGATTTACTTGAAAAAAAATTGAGGGAAACATCATCCACTGCAGAGAATAGATCTCAAGAGTCCAACATAATGATGGAATGTCTGAATTCTTTAAATGAATTGGGTATTGACGGTGTGTAATATGGAAAAACTGTGAAGGCTTTACATGATTCTCTACTTTATAGGAATATTTTTTTGAAGATGACACAAACAAGAAAGCTGAATTGGATTATGTCGCTTTAATTATATTATCATGTTATTGCATATCGAATTTTTGTTGATTTGACACTTTTATATTAAGCACTATTCTATATTTTGAATATTTTTAGTTTGTGCTTCATATGAATAGTTGACTTAATTTTAAGTTTATATTTTGTATGAATATTTTTTTTCTATATTTGGTTAAATATACTTGATTGAATATTTTATTAATTATTTAATGTTGACAATGTAGATACATAGATTTCTTATCAGATTTTGAATCAGATTCTGATGATGAACTGAAGAAGGTAATCATTATTTCTGTAGCTGTAAGAGAGAATAAATATTTTCATTTACAAAAGCAACCATGTAGAACTTCTACTTTACCAGGTCATGATTGGATATTAGAACTTTTGAATGAAAATCCTACAAGGATTTATGAAAACTTAAGAATGAGAAAGACAATCTTCTTGAGCTTATGTGATGAGTTGAAGAGTTTAGGAGGCTTAAAAGCAACAAATCATTTGACTGTAGAGGAACAAGTAGCAATTTTCTTGATGATTATAAGGCATAGTGAGACAACTAGAGTCAATGCAGAACGCTTTCAACATTCGACCTGGACAATTTCGAAGCACTTTCAAAAAGTCTTATATGCAGTTAATCATCTTGCAAAAAGAGTCATTACTCCGCCATCTTTTACTAATACACCTCCTGAGATTCAACAAAATTCAAAATTTTTTCTATATTTTTAGGTACATTCATATATTTAATTACTATTTTAATTATATCCTTATGATTAAATTTTATTTTAATATATTTTTTAATTTTTAGGATTGTATAGGAGCAATAGATGGTACGCTTATTGATGCACATTTTTCGACCGATGAACAAATACCATACAGGAAAAAAAGAATTAATCCAACCCAAAATATTATGTGTTGTTGCTCATTTGACATGCGTTTTATATATGTAATGGCAGGATGGGAAGGTACTGCAAATGACTCTCGAGTTCTTTTAAAAATAGTGACAAATCTAGCAAATCAATTTCCTATGCCTCCACAGGGTATTATATTATTTTAAACAAACATAGTAATTATGATTCATTTTAATATCTTTTTGTTAATATTATGTTCTTTTTATGTTAGGTAAGTATTATTTGGTTGACTCAGGCTACACTAATATGCCTGGATTTCTTTCACCATATCGAGGTGAAAGATATCATTTGTGAGATTATAGAGGCAGAGGAAGACCTCAAGATCCACAGGAATTGTTTAACTACAGGCATTCTTCATTAAGAAATGTTAGTGAAAGATGTTTTGACATTTTAAAAGCAAGATTCCCTATTCTTAAACATATGCCGAGTTATGATATAAAGAAACAAAAATACATTGTTATTGTTTGTTGTGTTATGCACAATTATATTAGAATATATGGACAAAGTGATGAATTATTTGAAAGTAGTGCTGAAAATGAAGAACAAATTAGCGGAAGTGAAAATGAAGATGCAAGTTCTCAAGTGGAGTATAATATTACTCCAGCACAACTTCGAAGTATGTCTTGGAAGCGAGATGAAATTGCTAGACAAATGTGGAGTGATTATATTATTTCTAATTGATTTATATTTTTTTTATAAATGATAGTATTGTTATGATTTTAAGAATTATAGTATGATGGACATATTTTATTTTTTGGTAATTATGATGGAGATATTTTATTGATTAGAATGATTTAATATAATTTCTAATTTATGTAATTTTATTATATACAATTAATATGTAATTATAATTATTACACATAATAGTATAATTACAAAAAATAGAAACATGATAATAAAACCAAACACGTTTTGATTTTCAATTTTTTATTAGAAATTTCAATCAAATAGGTTTTTGTTTCCAGTTTTTATGTTACAAATCTTAACCAAACAGGTTTTCTTTTTTAAGAAAAAACAAAAACAAAAAACAGGAAACAGAAACAAAAAACAACAACAAAAAACAGAAGTGAAACCAAACGGCTCCTTACTAAAGAATGCTTTGCACAAGGTTTCGATAAATTTTCAATTAATTTAATTATAAGCAATATTGTTTTACTAATTTTAAAATACAATATCACTTTTACTTATTGTTCATAGATGAAGCTGAATATCGGTAATATCGACAACCCTGATGTTTTAAACTATATAAATTCATTGTTGAAACAAAGGCTCAGGGATCGTCGTTATTGACTACAATAATATTACAGATCTTTTCCTTTAGATGAGGAAGCAAGGAGATATGTTTCCGAACAAATGTCTCCAAAAACTTGAAGCAATATATGTGATTATTAGGTCTCTGTCAATGTTACGTTAAGGTTTGTTTTCTTTCTCTTCACATTAACTTCCATTAATCTTGTTACAAATTTTAATGACTATTTCTTTTCTTTATTTAAGAAAAGTGTAAGAAAGCCAAAGTTAACAGAGAAAAAATGAAAACTGTTCACAACAAAGGCTCCAAATCATTTGTTATCCTGCGAAATGAATATATAAGTTATTTATTTACAAGTTATAATTATATCAGTAAACACAAAATTATTTATTGTGTTTTGTATTTTTTGTTCATAAAACAGAGTCAGAAGGAACTACATGTAGTAGAGTGTGTCACACTTTACAAATTGACACACTATAAGAAATATGAAGGCCAAATTTATGAAGAAGAACACAATAATTACGTAAGTATAAAAATTTATTTAAATTTAAATTTTATTTATTTAAATAATACTAACTAGTAATATTTGAATTAAATATTAAATTTGTTTTTTGAATTTTATAATAAAATGCAGGAGTTGTTTCAAACATCAATATCTAATAGATATGAGCAAAATGTAGTTACATTTGAAACACGGTGCTTGGTACACGATTCGGCTACATTAAAGGTCTTGAGTTTGAGCCTAAGTCATTTGCTTCATTCTCATCAAGGCCACCGTATGTTAAACATTTTGAAGAGAAGAACCAATATCTTAAGGTTAAATTAGAACATAATGAATAAAAGTTGGTTAAGCTTGAAAAGTACATAAAAAAAATTACTTGGCCCGTACATGTAAATAGTGAAGATAAAAAACGAGTCTTAGTTATTAAACTAATATTTGTATTTTTTACTTTATATATAAGTATTTTTGTAAAATGTAATTAACATCTTATACGTACATGATCAAATGTAATGATTTTTTTTAGATACAATGCTTTTAATTTTCAATTATATTTTGTATAATAAATTATTCAACAAAAATATAAATATTTCATACAATAATATATATTAAAAATATCACCAATAATTATAATTAACATTATATAGTAATTATTTGTAATGTATATTAAAATTTTCAAAATGTAACAAAAAAACTTTGACTACGTTTTCGAAAACGTAGCTAAAACCATTTGACTACAATTCTAGAAATATAGTTAAATATTTTTGGCTATGTTTTAAAAACTTTCACTGATAACTTTTAGTTATGTTTATTTTCGTAGTTAAAAATTTTTAGTTACGTTTTCTTTTAATTATATTTTTTAAAATGTACCTAATAATTTTTAGCTGTGTAGTCAAATTTTAGCAACACGTCGCCGATGCCTTTTTTGCAACGAAAACAACTCCCAGGGAAAAAGCAATCAGCTACGATTTGGTGACAACTTGATTTATAGTTTTTTTCTAAGGGGCTTTGGCGATGTTTGCCATGACAAAAGCAAATCATTGTTAATTAGTATTAGAGACGATTTTGGGAGAAATTGCTTATAAAGTAAACAAATGCTTTTGTATTTCTTTTCCTATGATATGAGAATGCCATATTCATTTTTTATGCAGATTTTTTCAATATTCCTTTTAAATTATTGATGTTTTCATCAAGACATAATCTATAATTTAGGATCTATTCTTTATTTTAAACATAAAATCATATTAGAAATTTATTAAAATTCATCAATTGTTCAAAGTTTTATCGCTGATATTGTTTTCAATACTTGTTGTCCTGATTTAATAATGTATTAATATAAATTTATTATGATATTATCAGTAAAGTTCAAAATCTAAATTAGTCCAACAACAATTCTAATTATCACATGCTTAAAAATGGTTAGTTAGAAATTAATTGATAGTCTTTTCCATATACTTATAAAGACTTTCACATTTCCTTTTTTTTGTTATGAAATTATGATACTTATTTTTGTGTGGTATGTTATAATAAAATTTGTAGCATCTTAATTTTAGATTTATCTAATAACAACTTTCAATTGAATTTGAAAGAACCAAATTCAAAAGATAGCTAATTAAGATTTGAATGATAATCTTATAAAAGGCTTCTCTATTTTTGATTTACAACTTGTTGGAATCCAGCTGTAATCGAATCACGGGCACAAAAAAAAAGTTTTACATGATAATTGAATAACTTGAAAAACAAACTCGAATAATAAAATAAAAAATCACACTTGATTAAATTTTTTTGTTGAAATCCTCTCGAAACCTTTTCGACTTGGTAAGTTGTTTACACATTCAGCCTGTAACAGTATATACAAAGAAATCACTCAACTTTCTGAAAAGAATGAGCAAAAGTACTAACTCCTTATGCTTATTCCTATTATAGAAAAAATTTTGGATTTTAATTTCTATTAAAATCCAAATACCTCAATTATAATTGAATTCTAACTTTAATTATAATTAATTTTATTTTAATAAAATTAAATATATCATATTTGACTCCTAAATTTTGTGAAACTTTATAATTAAGTTCAACTTAATAAAAATTGAATTTTCTCTTTTAAACTATTGTTTATGTGTAACTGATTATGTTCCTAATATATTAACAATATTTATAAATTATAATTATAATTCAGAATTAGAATTACATAAAATAAACCTCTTTTTAATTTATTGTTAATTCTCTAATTAAACAATTTATAATTATAAATAGAGATTGATATCTAGCAACATGTTATGATTACTCAAATATTAAGAATGACAAAGTGACTTGACTTAACCTGTCCATACATGGTTATGATGTACAATTTAATCTTTATATCCAATCATGTTCGTTATTGCTAATTAGTAAATTATTTATAATTGATATTTGAAAACACCTTTTTAAATGTCAATTATAAATTAATTACTAATTAACAATAACGAACATGCCTCGTCAAGTGTCAATTTACTTTGGTTAAAAAATTTCTTAAATCGCTAATAATTAAAAACAATAGAACATTCTCTCTGATTATTTTAAAGTGACGAATTCTTTATTGACTTAATTATGTCCATATACTTTATAATACATCTAAATACTATCAACTAAATTATCAAAAATACAACAATTTATAAGTAGCATCAAAACACAATAATCTGACATGAGATACCTTAGTATTCTCAAGTCTAATAATCAATTGTACAACCGTTATTATAAGAAAATTCACAGACATACAAGTAATATTCAAATTGGGATCTTCACATTAGGATCATTTCAGTGAACTTATTATCTAGTAAGCATCAACACATTAGTTTAAATAATATTTTAATTTATGAGATCAATTACTTCTTCATAAGAAAACAATATAATGTGTGCTAACTTTACCGTTTCATCAATATCCTATCTTAATGAATCTATAACTAGGAACATTTGAAAATAATACATAATTATAAATTGAATCTTATAATTATGATCTCACCATAATTCAATTATACAGTAATTATTTCAGAGCTTTTGTCTTTATTATTAAAACATCATATATAATTAACATAATTCGTACAAATGAAGAATGACTTTATTAATTAAATAGTAATGTAATACATTAAAATTAAAATCAATGGATTGATTACAAGGGCATAAACTAACATAACTTGATTAAAAGTATTTCAAAAGTCATTCATTATTCTCAATCATATTGTCCATGCCACTCTCACCCTTATTTTTTTGGCCTAACATTGTACTAGTAAAAGTTTACTATGATATCATTTAAGTTAATCCAATGACAATTATACTTTAACTTAAGAGAATTATATGTTTAAAAATAAATAATTAAAAGTTCTTATATAAGTTTGTAAGGACTCACAAATTTTATCTTTTAAACTAAAATTGTAAAACTTTATCTTTCCCGTAAAATAAAAAAATGATTAACCATAAACTCATTAACCAAAATTACCACAATTTAATTATCAACCTCTCGTATTTTTAATAACATATTTTCATTTTTAATACTTTAAAATTAATATTTTTTAACTTCTTCACATCTACCTCTTACAATGAATCTTGCGGATTAGTATTTGTTTCTATTTTTATTTTTTGTTTTTAAATTTAGTAAAAATTGTTTGTTTGAGTTTTTAGTTTTTGTTTTTAGTTTTAGTTTTTTCCAGTTTTTTAAAATTATAAAAATCATAAAAAGTGAATTTTCTGTTTCTATTTCTTTTTTTTAATAATTTGATTTACTATCATTTAATATATTATTTAATTATTTAAATTTCAATAAAAATTATGAATAATTTAATTCAACATTATATATTTAATAAATTAAAATAAATTATCAATAAAAATTATGAATAATTTAATTTAATTATTATAATTAAATTAATATGTAATTAAATTTTAATAACTATTAATAAATATAATTAAACTTAAAATATATAAATATTCAAATAAAAAATTATTAAATAATTAAAATATATTTCAAATAAATATTAATTTATAAATAAAATTTTTAATTTATAAATTATTTATTTTTAAAATAACATAATTTTATTAATAATTTGTTAATAAATATTATATAAAAGATTAAATAAACTTATTTAATTAAAAATAATTTATTCTTAAATTTGATTTAATATGTAATTATTATTAGTGATAAAAATATATATACTTGAAATAAAAAACTGCTATATCAGAAACACAAAAGTAAATAAATGATAAATTATAATTTACTCATATTTGAGATATTATAATATTTTTTTATTATCGTTTTCTTAAAAGTGAACATCTTCACACTTAAGACTATGTACTCCTTAAATTTGGAGTCTCAAGTTGAGCATATATAATGGCATGTAGCATGATGTTGAAGACAATCTGAACCTTCAATCTCTCAAGCAAGTTAAGGAACTCTCGTAACTCAGAGAAGGCTAATCTACCTGTTCCTTGGAGAAGTATAACTCTACAACTGTGTTATATTGGCAGAGAGTTCTGTGGGTAGTACATGAAACTTGTTCAACACGATCATAATTAGGACATAGTTACAGGAAAAAGCCATTATCGGACAAGAACGTGCACATATAATTTGTTATATTCATAAGCAATACATTAACAACTATTTAGAATTGTGGGAACTGTAGGCGATTCGCATTTCTGGGAGTCCAATGAGCAGTTCAGTCCCAACCTCTGAAGTACCATTCACACTGAAGTATGCTTCATTTTCTTGTTCATGAGTAGCTTGTACCCAAGATTTTGTACCGCACTGTCAACAGTTTAACGTTAATGAAAACATATACGGGGAACCAAAAAAAAAACACATCAACCATGTCCTAGAAGAAGAAGAAGTACAGACAAGGATGTCCACATGCCGTTTGAAGCACATTGTAAATCAGGCGCAACCCTCCATTATTGACTAGAAAATGAAATTTCCAGCTTTAGGTTATGTATGGTGATTTATATTGGACCAATACAAGTCTGTATTAAGCTATGAAGGTTCCAGTCTGGGTTAAACTCATAACCGGTTTCACAGTGAATTTCTTGGTTTCATGGTTCTAGTTTGTCTGAGTCTTATATTCTACTGATCTTAGTCCATAAGAAAGATCTCTTAAAAGGCATAAGAGTTTGGAGAAGACAGTCCCTTACCTTTTCACATAATCTTGCATGATCGTCCAACAAAAGCCTTTCCTGAAAGCATCACTTACGAGTAGAAAATCAGGAATCAAAGTAACAGAAGATAAAACAACATGAATCCTTTGAACTATAAATTTTGATAATCTTTTTTATAATATTGTCTACCTTAGCTCTTAATTCACGTATCTGCTCCGAGAATAGCTGAGCCTGAATTGTATATATCAAGTACGTTAGATTTTAGGTCAATTCCATGTCTATCATACCCTCCATTTCATACCAGACTTGCAAGAAAATGCCACGAACCTTTCTTGCCCTGACATTACTTAAGCTCCTTTCGAGCTGGCTTGCAGTGTCTTGGAGCTCGTCAGTGGAATATGAGCTTAAAGCACACTGTCCCAGGAGTTTCCTAAGTCCATCAAATTGTTCTTAAGCTAATGCCTAGAGCTAAGAAGTTCTAATCAAGATCAGAAAACGAAAAAAATGTATCCAACGAGGTTTCAGTACCGCTTTGATTGTTCAAGAAACTCTATCTTGGTCACCATGGATGCAGCTTCAAGCTTTAGTTGCTGCAAGCGAGATTCACTGTCGGTTCCACCAATCTGTACTTGCTTTGCATGTCTGTAGTAGCGATCCATTGTCTTGAGCATTCTTCACCATATCAATCACAAATCATTCTTGGATCAAATTCCTGGGGTAAGATCTTAAGGCAGAAAAAAAATGCAAATTTCTTGGCAAATAGAAGCTAGTGAACACTGAAACAATTTTGAAGGTCATTTGATCTTTTTATAAAATATTTACTCTACGCTACAGTGGAATTGTTCAAGCTCTTCATGTATTTCCTCTCATTCTCACTATCTTCAAGACCTAATTCAGTTCTGCAACTTACCATAGGGAAGCTCACTAACTTGTAACAAACTTCCTTCTAATTATGAGGAATAAAGGGTATGATGAGGTTAAACCTATTTCGTCTATCCTAAGATATACCAGGCCAACCAGAGATGCTAAAGGAAGAGCAAGAATAGCGACACGTCTTCTTCAGCAGATATCTAAAATCTTTTTCTCTGGGCTGGCCAGCTAAAACAAGTTGCTAAACCAAGTTATCATAGTCAATTTCAAACAAAGTTTTCCAGTACTAAATGAAACAATTCAGAAATGAAGTTTTGCCTAGAACATTGTGGTGACTGAAGCTAAGTACTGGATGTCCTTCAAGAATGATTTTGCAGGTGGGAAATTTCAGAAAGAGGAGCCTAATCTCGTTTTAAAAAGATCCGTAAAATGAATAAGAAGCAAAAATGGTACACCTGAAAGAGTGTGCAAATCTGTATGCACTGGAGTAGAATCTATAAGGTACAGTCGAAACGAAATGAAAATCTAAAAAGATGGGATCTTTTACCCTAAAGAAATATAGACTCCTTAATGGATATGTCTGTACAAAAACTCGCTTATCACCATCTAACTATGTATCCACCTTTGGAGCATGTTCATAATTTCTACGTATGTACTATGTACACGAGTGAACAAGCGCAGTATTTTCTTTATTTGTTTTAATAGACAACTTAAGAAGAACGTACCCATGGCTTGAAAGTTCAAAGAGCCGTCCTCTCAGTGAAAAGACGATCACCGAAACTTCTGCATCGCACAGAACAGATAGCTCATGAGCTTTCTTCAACAGACCGTTTCTTCTTTGGGAGAAGGTCACTTGCCGGCTCGCAGGATTTTCGATCCTTTTCAATTGAATCTTTCCTCTCACCATTTTCTAGTAAAAAAGTTTAGCTTAACCGTATCAGTCACACAGATCCCGCGAAACCCTAAGTCAAAGCATACTAAAATGATCATCATACATTAAATCTTACCAGGCATTAAGCAAAACCCTAGAAGAAAATTGGTCTTTACCGCTCCTAGGTTGCACCGAATCAAAGACTTCAGATTTATACAAAAACTGAAAACTTCTTGAAGAAATAACGATTGCCCAGTTCAAATTACTCCTGACTGAACACTGCAAAACCCTGAAACCCCAGAAAGACTACCAAAATATAAGGTATGCGGTTGGTGTACATGATGAATATATAGCAGAAGAGAAACAGGGATATAAAAGAATCACCGAGGCATTGACGTATCAATCTCTTTACTTGGAGAACGCAAAAATCCTACGAGCAGTCAATCTTTTTCCTTATGCCCTTTATCTTCAGCTGTTATACTCTTCCTAATCCTCTCCACACCACAAAAATGGAAAAAGATGATGATGATGTGAAACAGGAAAAGTAGCAGAATAAACTAAGAATGCAATTAAGAAGTTGAGAACTTCATTGCTTATTATTATCCAATTTTTGCAAAAAAAGGAGAATACTTATTATATTTATTTTGCCAAGTCTGGAGTGTAGCACCAGAAAAGGTTCAGAGTTGAGGAAGTCCAAAGACTAAAAGGTCACGGTCGTTCGATGAGTGCGGTGAGGCCCAATAAGAACTCGCCACTGAAGCCTGACAGTCTCATCGACGAACGGGATTGGGGTTGGGCAAAAAAACACTGGCCAATGGCTGAGGACCCAGTCACGTGGCTCGGATTGTATTGTACGACGAGTCAGCTGCATCCACAGAATTAAGTTTTTGGTTGTGTTTTGTCTCCAATTAATGGTCAGGAAGTGACTTGTGTGTTTCTAAATTTTAATAAATGCTTTTGTCTTGTTTTTTTTGTTCCCTATGATATGAGATTGTCATATTTATTTTTATATAGATTTTTATAATATTCCTTTTAAACTATTGATGTTTTCATCAAGATATAATCTATAATTTGGAGTCTATTCTTTATTTTATCTTATATTTGACTCCTAAAATGTTTTAAACTTTATAATTTCGTTCAACTTAATAGAAATTAAATTTTCTCCTTTTATACTGCTTTTTATGTACGACCCAAAACATTCATAATATATTGACAGTGATTATAAGTTCTAATTCTAATTCATAATTAGAATTAGATAAATTGATAAATTCAAACTCCCTTAATTTATCTTTAATTCTCCAATTAAACAATTTATAATTATTAATAAAGATTAACATTTAGCTATGTATCACGACCATCAAAATATCAAGATTATTAAAATGCTTTAACTTAACCTGTCTATGTATGATTATGATATATAATTTAATTTTTTCGTCATCCAATATTTAAATTGAAAAGAGTAAGAATATAGTGTCTATTGTTTTGTATCCAATTATGATTGTTTTTGCTAATTAGTAATTGATTTATAATTGATATTTGAAAATACTTTTTCAAATTTCAATTCACTTTTGTCAAAGAATTCCTTAAATCACTACTAATTAAGAACAATAGAACATTATCTATAATTACTTTAGAATGATGACTCATTTATTGACTTACTCAAATATCTTCATATAATTCATATTGCATGCAGGTACTACTGACTAAATTATCCTAAGTATGACTGTTTATGAGTAGCATCGAAAATACAACAATTTCGAAATCATATACCTTAGTATTCTCAAGTTTAAGGATCAATTGTACAATCATCGCTATAAGAAAATTTACATCTACACAAGTAATATTCAATTCGGGATCCTCATAGGTAGGACAGTTCAGTGAATTTATTATCTAGTAAACACCAAAACATTAGTTTAAATATTTTCATACTTTAATTTATGAGATTAATTACTTCTTTTTATAAGAAAGAAACATAATATGTGCTAGTTTTATTGTTTCATCAATATCCTATTTTGATGAAATTACAATTAGAAACATTTGAGAATAATAAATAAATGTATATTGAATATCATAATTATGATCTTATCACAATTTCAATTACACAGTTACTATTTCAGAGCTTTTATCTTTAGTATTAAAACAAATTAGCACAATACATAAAGATAAAGAATGATTTTATTAATTAAATAATAACGAAATACACTAAAATTGCAATCAACTGATTAACTGCAAGATATAAACTAACACAACTTAGTTAAAAGTATTTCAAAAGTCATTCATTATTGTCAATTATATTGTCGATGCTACTCTCACCTCATTATGTCGGCCTAACATTGTACTAGGAAAGTTTTCCCTGATATCATTTAAATTAATCCAATGACAATCCTACTCCAACTTAAGAGAACCATGTGTTTAAAAATAATTAATTAAAAGTTCTTACATAAGTTTATAAAGACTTTCACAACTTTTATTTTTTCAAATAAAATTGTAAAACTCTATCTTTCTTGTAAAATTAAAAAAAGATTAACCATAAACTCATTAACCAAAATTAACACAACTTAATTATCAGGTTTCGTATTTTAATAACTCATTTTCATTTTTAATACTTTAAAATTAATATTTTTTAGTTTCCTCACATCTACCTCTTACAATAAATCTTGCAGACTAAGAGCTCCTTATACTTTTATAACCATTGAACGAACTTTGAGAGAGAGTTTTTCAGCCTCATACAACGTGCATCATAAGGTTCAACAGTTGAATTTTTATGGGAAGGAAACTTTAAGTGATTAATTCTTAAGTTGATGTTGAAAGAAAATAGTACAATTGATTCAATAAAAAAAATTATGAGCATTGTAAGAGTCAAAGAGCAGAACGAGAGTATGAGCGTGTCTTTATCTTGATGCCATATTAATCGTATAATTCAAATCCATTTATGCTTCATGAGCAGTATCTCCTTTTCTCGTAATCACTTATCAAGGCCATAGCTTTCCCAAAAGTAAATGGATTAGGAGGAAATCAAAGAAAAAGTAAAAGCATACTAGAAATAAAGTGTTTTTTTATTTAAGTAAAAAGTAAAATACAAAAATTTCTTATATATCTTTAAAATTTAATCTTTAAAATTCTAAAAAAGCTTTTAGTTTTTGTTTTTTCTTAAATTTTGGTTAAAAATAATGATAAAATACATGTTTAATGAATATCACATTTGTATTAAACTTACTTAACGATTCAACTTAGCTTTTAAACTCGAACTAAATTAATTAAATTTTGCTTAAACTAATAATTTATCATAATTATTTTAAATTATTAATTTAAATCAAATTTAATTTATTCAATTAGAATTTAAAATTTGAATTAGATCACCATATTATTGACATTTATTTTTTAAAATTCTAAAGATTACAAAATTTTTCAAAAAAATTTCAAAATAATTTTATCTTTAAGCAAATTATAATATGCACATAAAGTAATTTATAAATAATGTATTTTAGTAAATAATTTGATAAGCTAGCAATCCAAAATCAAGTGACGTCAATGTATCTTTATTTATGACCAATCATAATTGTAAATCCTTGATTCGAACTCGAACAACCCCAAAGGGCTCACAGGAAAAGTACGACAACTAACTACTCAAAACAACACTTGTGAGAAGACCATCGACTAATTAAAGTTAGATTATAGATTATTGCAGTGTCTGGTAGACTATTATGGAATAACATAGGGACCTTATGACTATCGGTAAGTTCCAGGTACGATGGCCGAGATTTCGAAGCCCTTCTCTCCACGGGTACAACACTTAGCTTTCCTCTTAAGAAGCTTACTCTCTCATAACACCTTTTCTCCTTTAAGAACCTTACTCTTTTTCCCCTTAAACTCCAATCTTATAATGGAATTGTTTTAAAAGCAGTCACAGACTGTCTTAGATTTTCTGATACACAAGATCCTTATAAGAGGCGAGTGTAAAGCATACTAGTCTTTGTATAATAACAGATAGTAACATCACTCAAAACTTAAGCTTTCAAGAGAGGGAGAACTTAGAGAGAATGAAAAACACTTAAACTAATATTCATTAAAATCAAACTTCTTCAAATCTAATCGTGTTTACAATGAAGGAGAAACCTTGCTTTTATGGGCAAAACAAGGACAAGAAAGTAAAACTCCTAAGAGACATACTTATTACAAATTTAAAAAAGAAAGTAACCTTAAAGTACAATCATCACACCTTTAATAAAGCTACTTTGAAAAAGTAAATAACATTATAAAAAGCAAACAGTATGATGATAAGAAGGAATCTTGCACAGTAGTTTATAGGCCACAAAAATTCTCTTTCATCAAAACACTCAAAATCAAACACCTAAAAAGACGAGTCCCTTAAAATCCAATGCATTAGTTGTCACGTATTGGTTCATGCCATTATTGTAAATTGGATGGAGAGTATGGATTGCTTGAAGTGTTAGTATCATCTTAATATATCTTTAATCGCTTACTAGGATTGAACTCACCTGTGTGCAGTTTGTGGAGGAACTGATTTAACTCACTTTCATTAGGACTATAACAATCATCATTAGAGTCTTGAGCATCTTAAAAGATCGAGTCAAAAGGTTGAGAAGGTCCTGCAGGGTTTGCAACTTATTCTTCTGTGTCATATTGAGGGCTATTGAAACCCAATAGATCGACTTTTGGTGCTTCTGGTACACCAGGAATAAATTCACCGAGATATGGTCCAATAGAGGTGGAGATGACTGATGTGTTAGGAAAATGATTTATCTCCTTAAGAAAATCTCTAAGAGATTGAAGTACATTTTCTTGATGTCGTGGCCAATATAATGAAGTATGATAAAAATGGACACGATGTTCAGTGTAAAGGACACCAGTATATGTTTTTCGATATGAACAATAGAGGATGAAGAGGCAATGAGTAGATTGTCGTCTAGCAGAAGCTTTCCATAGACGATGTTGGGAGATTATTATAGAACATTGTTGCTTCCATTGATCTAGTGGTTGAAACCACTCAAGAAATGTCCATAACAAAGAGCTTCCATTTTTTACGTCACAAAGATGTTAATAGAGTTGAAGAGGAGATATAGTGACAGCATAATCATAAAGGGCAGAAAGTGCCCAAAGATACCATAATGTGTTTTTAGAAAGGGGATTATGAAAAAAAGTTACATTGTGGGACTTCCAAGAGAGTTATGTTTATGAAGAAAATGATGTAAATAATAAAACAAACTCATACGAGCAAGTGATGCAACTTTAGGAACACTAATGGGTGTACTAGCAATGAGAGGAAAGTATTTATTCGTAATGACAAAGACTTGAAAATAAAAAGTTTTTAAAAACAAAGGGTTTGAGAAGAAGATACCTCGCTGAAGAGAAAGAAGATATCTATAATGAGAAAAAGGTAGGAGAATATCAGGAGGCCAAGGTGGATTCTGTCTCAGTAACTTGGATAAACATGACGTATAAACTACCACATATGATATCAAGTCACAGATGTAATTAACAATCCTAAGGAATTGTTGTACCTGTTTCACAGTGAGATGTTCATTAGGAAAGTGTAACATCTGTTGTACAATATGTGGACTAGGCTGGGAGGATCCATATTTAAAATGCATACCTAGAAATTTAATTTCTTTAGTGCCAATGATGCTTTTCGAGGCTAAAAGCAGAATGTCATACTGTTTAGTAAGATCCAAGAATTGTTGAAGTAAGGCCTGATGTTCCTCATGGGTCTTTGAGAACAGGAGAATGTCATCAATGTAAATGATTGCACTGTAGAGGATAGGCTCATAGATCTTAGTCTTTGTTCTTTGAAATAGTGATGGGGCGACTTTAAGCCCAAATGACATAACAGTCCACTAGTAATGTGTATTGGGAATGTAAAATGCAATCTTATATCTCTCAGTTGGGTCGATACCCAATTGCTAACATCCTATTTTAAGATCAAACTTGGAAAAGATAATAACCTCGTTTAGAAATAGTGCTTAAATACTGATCTTTGGAAGAAGAAACTTGTCATCTTACAGGAATGCATTTAGAGGCTTGTAATCAATTACTAATCTCTTTTTACTATGCTTTTGCTCTGAACGTTAGTTAACATAAAACGTTTGGTAAGCCCAGTCTGACTTTGTGGGCTCAATCAATCCTTGCTTCAAAAGGATAACACACTCAGCTTGTGCAAGCTTAAGGTCATCATGGTTCATCCCTAGATGTGTGACTTTTGTGGGATTGATATCCTCATTCTTTTTGAAAGGTAGAATTATGAAAAAGTCAACATTTTTCAACAAAGGATATGGGTGAGAAATTGTGCATGTGATTCTGGACAATAATCTAACAATTTATCTCGTAGCAATGTTTATGGTGTAGGAACATAAGAAAGTTCAAACATATTTTTTATATCAGTGTAAGGATTGAAAAAGATCGATACCTGAGGCCTGTGTGTAGGATCTATAAAGGTTAAGCTTTACTGTATATATCCGTAAGAATGAGAATATCTGGGCCAGGTAAATTGCTTCCAAGTACTTTAGTCTAAACTATATACTGTGGAAAGAAATGTATACTGATCTTTCTTTATGTAATAAGCCCTATTTTAAATGAATTTCCATCTGCAGTTGTAAAATACTCATCATGTAAGGTTTATGCTTCAGAGGGTAAAATATTGGGCTTTACGATCATACGGCTGGATCCAATATCCATAACCTAATGACTTTAACGGGTCTATCATATTTGTCTTGTCTAAAGAGTTAGATTTGGACATATGGTCATTGAACTGAAGTACGATTTAACTTCATGCAGGCCTGCTGTAGCATGTATAATGAATCATCAGAGGATTCATCTTCAGAGGTCATTATAGAAACATCAAACTTTGTGTCCTCATCTTCATTAAATTGTTCTTCAATCAAATCTTCAAAGTTATTAGAAGAATGAATAGGTAAGATTGATTACATCTGCTTCAATAACTTAATATCCTAATTTTGTGAGGACAAGTACGTGCTCCGGTTGTAGTAACTTGGATATACTGAAGTCTTTGATAGTTGTTAATACTTTGCCACTATTCTCGTAAAGTACCAGTGAAATCAGATGTAAACTCATACAAAATATCTTGTAAAGGATTATTCGGTCGAGTCATCTGTAGATCTATCCAGGCATCAAATTCATGCAAGCGATCTATCCATTTCTTTGAGGGAAGATCATCAAAGGTGAACCAAGGTCCTGAAGTAGGTTTGGTCTGAGTAACTGGTTTAGTAGGTGCTGCCTGTGGTGTTGGTGCAGGTATGAAAGGTTCAGTACTTGTGGATTCTGCTTCATTTATTTCTGGTTCAACTTTTAGTAAGTTCAGCTATAGTCATCATAACTTGTGATAATTATGACAAATCAGCTACAATCAGAAGATGGTTCAGATGATGACTCTGATATTGTTGCAAAGACTTCAGATGTTGGGATAGAGGAACAAGTTTCTGTATTATTTGAATGAGCAGAGGAATCTTCTGCAGCAAGAGTAGGTGCAAGAGTTGTTATGAACTCTGTCTGAGGTGCTTTGTCCTTCCTAATAGAGATGGAAGGTTAAACCTTTGGTGGAGAAGTAAGAGGTGTATGGATTTGTAATGGCTTACTCCACTGATCAATTGGTTCAAGTTTAGTGAACAAAGGTGATGGCTTAGGAACTAGTTTAGACTTTGGCTTTGACTTTGGCTTTGATTTCTTAGGCTTCACTGGAGTTGCTTGAGGATGGATATACTGTCTGATCAAAGGATAATTGAACTTGAAAACCTTTAAATAGTCAGCTTCTTCTGGATACATAGGAGACATGTATATTAGCTGTATGTTTGGAAATACTGAAGAGGAAGAGCCATATATAGTTTTAGACTGTGCAGATTTCATATCAGCTTCCATTCATTGCACAATTCCTTGCATCTTTCTGAGTTCTCTAGTTTTGACGTCAATGTTAGGTCCAAAATACTATGTAGCAATGTAATGTCGAAGATCAACATCAAATTACTGGATTTGAGCTTTGTAAGACTGATACAGTTGTTGGATCTATTTAGAGACGATGTCGACTTTACGTTACGTAGCATGAGTCTATTGACTGATTCCATCTAGCTTAGAATCAATTCTTCGAAGAACTTTATTTTGTGCTACTGCATTTGATGTCTGCTAATTAAGTACTTCGTCAGAAGGATTTGGGACAAGTGTTCTTTATGAAGTGATTCCTGTGGCTCAAATATAAGGGCTAGAGATAACCTTAGTTGTTTCATTAAAGGAGGAAAGTCTTCCTCATATGGCTTAACCATCATGCAAGGTACAAGAGTACAAGTCATAACAGAAACTACTGGCTTAGATTGATAAGTAGAAGATTACAACATCTCACGAAGAGATCTTAGTCTAAATCTTTTTGTTTGTAGACTAATAGATTTACTAGAATCATATGAATCTGGATCATCCTTGTGTGGATGATACTGTTAAGAAGGCATAAAATGAGGTTTAGGCTTTTTCATCCTCCTTCTCTTTCTGGCATATTGCTCATCATCATCATCACTGTCTGACTTAGGATTAAGACATATTTCATAGTCAGGTTTGCATATAGATGGGTTGACATCCCATACAAAGTGTCTACAATGATGACTGACACAGACTGGATCTCCATTAGATTTGAAATAATGGATAGGAGGACCAGATTGCTAGATCAGAAATATAGCTTTAGATGTAGAAGGTTTTTCATTGGGCTTTGTATAGGTGGACTTCACCATTCCATCTTTTAATGTCTTCAGAATCGGAGGAGTTGTTGTATGAAAAGAGGGTCGATGAGGTGCATGGAACACCTTTTAGTAATTGGTGATCCATTTAGTAGGCATCAACTTTTCAAGCTCCATTGCTGGTAGTTGCTTCGGAATCTGGATGATAGTAGTCTGATCATTGGAACGATTAGTAACCATGTAAAAAGCATCTGAAGTAGAATTTGGAAAGTTGAGGTCCAAAGCGTGATTCAAAAGATGATAGATCATCTAGTGGTGTAAGGTAGCCATGATAGCTATAGAATCTTGATTTGCTCTAATGATCTGGATCTGAACTTACAGACGTTTAGACAAAGTGGGATCATCCAACCTGATGTTGAAATCAGGTGCTATCGTTAGTATGACATTTTCATTGTTAAGCGTTGTTAGCAAGGTACCGATCAAAGCATTCTAGTACATTGTATAGGCAATGTTGAGAAGAGATATCCCAGATGTAGCAGGTATTCCCTTTCTTCCATGAAGTGTGAGAACGAGGCATATAGCTCCAACATGTAAATGTGTATGATTGTGCTCTCTCTAGAGAGAAATCAGCTCCTTGGGGATTTCAAGTTTTATATATTGTTCTACTATTGCAGATCTAAGGCCACATTGTTCTAATTTGAAACTCTAGATGGTTTCTTTTACTTTTCGGTGAGATGTAGACAAATAGTACATATACTTCTTGTCTAAGAATGATCACGAGAATAAATACTATATGAACTCAACAATGGTAAAGAAGAATTACAAACACAATTTTCTATAGGAACATGGGTAATCTTTACAAGATTTTCTATACGATTAGATAAAACACGCTTAACAGTAGAAGGTAGACTAGATATAGATAAAGTAGAAGACAGATGAACAAGGTCATTTGGTAGTGTTTCCATTACTTATAGGCTCTCTCCCTACTCACCCTTATAAAGAGACAATATACTGACAGTCAAGACACAAAAGATGGCTCTAAATAGGGCAAATGAAAAGGTATTCCAAATTTCCAATACACAGGAAGAGCAAGATAATCGAAGGATATAATAGCAACTTGGAAAATGGAAAACCATTCATACCCCAATTTGTCATTGTTACAGTATAATAAGATGACCTCTCCCCAGCTATTAAGATCTTGACTTGTACCAGAGATTTTATTGAACATTAAATTATATAAAAAGTTTATTTTAAAAAATCTCTAATTAGAAGGCCTTAATAGGTTTAGCACATAAATTCTAATATAGATGGGATTAGATTGAATCAGATTCGTTACTTAATTTTGAAATGTTAACTTTTGCTAGATGATTTCTTTTACTTTTGGGTGAGATGTAGACAAAATAGTACATATACTTCTTGTTCAAGAATGATCATAAGAATAAATACTGTACGAACTCAACAAAGGTAAAGAAGAATTACAAACACGATTTTCTATAGGAACTTGGGTAATCTATAAGATTTTCTATATGATTAGATAGAACACGCTTAACACTAGAAGGTAGACTAGATATAGATAAAGTAGAAGACAAATGAACAAGGTCATTTGGTAGTGTTTCCATTACTTATAGGCTCTGTCCCTATTCACTCTTTTCAAGAGACAATGTACCGACAAACAAGACACAAAAGATGGCTCTAAATAGGACAAATGAAAAGGTATTCCAAATTTCCAATACACAGGAAGAGCAAGATAACCGAAGGATATAATAGCAACTTAGAAAATGGAAAACCATACATACCCCAACTTGTCATTGTTGCAGTATAATAAGATGACGTCTCCCCAACTATTAAGATGTTGACTTGTACCAGAGATTTTATTGAACATTAAATTATCTAAAAAGTTTATTTTAAAAAATCTCTAATTAGAAGGCCTTAGTAGGTTTAACACATAAAATCTAATTTAAATGGGATTAGATTGAATCAGATTCATTACTTAATTTTGAAATGTTAACTTTTGTTATATATTCATGAAATCTTATTTTTAGTCAACGTTTTGCAAATCAGATCAAAAGTTAAACCGGTAGAATAAGAGGTTTAAAGTTTAAAAGATTCAATTGGTATTAGACCGGTTTAAAATTGATTGAAATAAATTGTTCTTACTTCTCGAAGAATTTGAAGTTTAATTAAAAATAAATTGTTAAATAAAAATTAGTTGATTTATTAAAATTTATTAATATACAAAA
>JANIJH010000007.1:56735074-56755581 GCA_024520975.1 Erythroxylum areolatum
CCCACCCCCCCTTAAATAACAAGTTATCTCACAAAGTTTCATGATTGAATCTTAAACTGATATCATATTCAACAATCACTCAAACCAACCTAAAACAACCAAACAAGGTTGAGAATACAACTCTTTTTGCCCTCTTTTTCTCACTTTTGGACGTTGTTGCCTCACTCCCTATCTCATGTGTGGAGCAAGGCTCAAATGAGTTATTTATAGACACCTCTAGCTTGATAGCTAAGTCAGAATCCTAACTGAACTTAACTAGCTAAATCTTGTCTTATCCTAATTAGATTACATCAAATTATCCAAAAAGATGACATCCCTATCTAAATAGGACTCTATCTGATAGGATTTATCTATATTGTAACTAACAAGATAAGAGATTACATCTATCTAGGAATGAAACATCCATATCCATGAAGATCTCCACTATCTTCAAATGATGCTCCCATATGATCTTTATCTTTTAAAGATGACATTTATCTACTGTGATCTTATCCACCACATAATCCAAGATCTCAAAATAAGGTTAGACACTCAATAATTTCTAGATTTTTAATCATTGTTTTTAGGGTAAACAACATATATGACTTTTGTAGTTTAAGAAACTTTTGAAAAGTCTCTTAATATTTAAAGTTCTAAAAAAATTATTCTTCTATTTTCCAATTTTTCAGAAAAACTAATTCTCTTAAACTTTAGTTAAAAATTGATAACGAAATACACATAATATGAACATCACACTTATACTAATCAAATATTGTTTATATGACGATTCAATATAATTTTTAAACTCAACCCGAATAAAGTAAATTCAAATCAAACTAATAATTTATTTTAATTATCTTAAATTATTAATTTAAGTTGAGTTTAACTGATTTAGGTTTGATCTGAGAGCTAAATTGAGTCACCATATTAGTAATATTTGATTTGTTCACATTTAATGTTTATATCGTGTGTGTTTCATCATCATTTTTTAAACAAAGTATAAGAGAGGAAGTTTTTCTAAAAAATAAAAACTATGAATCTTTTCAAAAGTTTTAAAGATTTGAGAATTTTTCTAAAGTTTCTTAAATTACAAAGAAAATATATAGTTTTTACCAATTATTTTTGTAAATCAACATTTGTTTACAAGTTTCTTACTTTAGGGATATATCATCAACAAGATTATGGATGTCATCCTCTTCATTTTCTTAACAAGCCATATAAAGTTATCGACATCTTATCTTGCTCATTTGGATTATGATCCATTATTGAGAATAAATTAAGCAGATTTATCATCAACAATTTTATTTTATAAAAATCTTGATACAGGACAATGATAAAGGACTTGATAACAACTCATCCTCCTAATCTTTCAGTTGTAAAATCATCTTAATCTAGATAGGCATCACACATCATCTCATCTTCTTAGATCTTAATCTTTCAGTTGTAATATCATCTTAGTCTAGATAAGCATTACACATCATTTCATCTTCTTAGATCAAATCAAATCATATATTATTTGATAATGTAGTTCAGATTGTATCACATTGAAATAGATTCAACTTATCTCTAATCATGTATAAATATAACAAAAGGTTGTACAACATTGATCATAAAAAATCAATACACTATTCTATACTTCAAAATTCTCAAATTTAGTTTCGTTCATAATATCAGAGCCCACCTAAGCTAAGTCTCACATTTTTTTCCCCTTTATTACATTTGCTATCCATACACATAGCCTACTACACTACTATACTCAACATTTATCAACCACAATTACTAATTATCAAACTCACAATTCAGTCTCTCAACACCTCATTACCAATTACCAATATCACAAACTTTGTCACTACTACACTTGAAACCACAATTACCTCATTTGATGAAATCAAGTTCAAGTCATATTACATACTTGTGACTTAATTGGCTTTATTGATGACTCCATTATGCCACCATCAAAGCATCAAGCCTCAAATATTGGTACATCTTCGTCTTCTGCAAATTTTCTAAAATGGCAAAAACCAAACAAATTAGTATATTTTTGTCTCACCGCCAAACTTATCTCTTCAGTCACCTCCCTTGCTCTCAAATGAGTCGTTTGTCACCACCATAGAGAACTGTGACTCACTTCCCTCCTCTAAAATTTGCACCAAATTGTTGCTTCACGAACAACGCCTGCTGTCTCTACATCAAACCTCACCAAAAATGGCATTCGCGACTCTTAATTCTCCACTTATAGCAGGAATAGGCAATCTGTTTTCTCCAACCACAATGTGCACAACCTGGGTTGTCTCGACAACCATGACCAAAATAGGTCTCCCTTTCAATCCACCTAGGATAGGCCTTTTAACAATTTCTCTAGGGCGGGCCTATATCAACCCATTAACCAACCACCTCTAGCCTAGCCTAACCCACATTTTCACTAGCCCAGCTCCTATATTCCAACCTAATTCACCAATCTCAATTACGGTTACCAACCCAAATCCACTCCTTGATCTCCCAAATGTCAAATTTGGACATATAGTTTCCATTTGTCGTTTTAGCTTCTTGCAATCCAAAAATAATTTTTTCAGTCCTCCCTTTGACCTGTACCAACTTCAGCTAGCCTTCTCTGCATTAAACATTACCCCTCCCTTACCTTCCTCTATCTGCTCCCCTAGTGAAATCACCAAATGGCTTTTAGATAGTGGTGCTTCCTCTCATAAGACACCTAACACTAATATTCTCGACTCTATTCAACCTTGTCATGGTATTGATCAAGTTGTTTTCAATAATTATACTCTTCGACCCATTACTTCTAAAAGTTCCTTATCTTTCCATATGAATCTTCAACCATTTCATTGAAATAACATTCTCATTATACCTAACTATAAATTTACTTTTTGTTTCTCAATTTGTTAAAGATAATTCTTGTTTAATTGAATTTAATCCCTCTGGTTATGTTGTAACGGACATTTCCACCAAGATTTCACTTCTCATAGGAAACATCCACAATAATCTCTACCCTCTCAAGGTTCCTGTCAATTTCAAAAATCCCATGACTGTTTGCAGCTCAACATACTTCTTCATACCTTTGACATTAACGCCTTGGTCATCAATGTTCTCAAATCTTTTCCAATTTATTTACATCAGATTCAGTGTCTCGTACTCATCTTTATTGTAATTCATGTCTTCAAAGTAAAAGTTGTGTTTTTCTTTTCCTACATCTACTAGAGTATGTACTACATCTCTTCAATTTATCCATTATGACATTTGGAGACCATCATTTATGTTATCCCTTTTTGGTTCAAGATATTTTATAATTTTTATTGATGATTTCAATCGTTACAATTGGATTTTTCCTCTCAATCATAAGTCTCAAGTATTACAAAAAACTCAATTTTTTAAAACCATTGTTGAGAACCTATTCTTTACAAAAATTAAAATGTTTCAATGTGTGTTAGAGCTCTTAAATTCATGAAAGGATCGTTTGCTATTTTTCTCCACAGTCATGATATTTGTTTTCGCATTTCTTGTCTCCATAGCCCATAGTAAAATAGTATTGTTGAACGTAAAATTCGTCATATAACTGAATCAGGTATCACTCTTCTTGTTTATAGCTCTCTTTCGAAAATTTTGATATGAAGCCTTTTCCATTACTGTTTACTTTATAATTCTTTTACTATCATCTATCTTACACTTCAAATCTCCTCAAGAAATGTTGTTTAACTCTTCTCTCAATCTTACTCATCTTCGTGTTTTTGGGTGCATATGCTATCCTTTCCTTGCTCACACTCGACGTGATAAACTCACACCTAAATTCATCCCCTGTGTATTCTTCACCTATACCTCCAATTATAAAGGATATGAATGCTGTGAACCCTCCATTAATAAAATTTATCTTTCCCAACATGTTGGATTTCTTGAAAATCAATTTCTTCTATTCCACACAAACTCCTCCTCCTCTTCTACCACCTCTCTCTCTTTACCATTATAAATTCAATTATCACTTGCTCCTCCACTACTATATAGTTCTCCCTTCTGACCATGTCTCTAGTACTTTTTCCCCGCCTATGCCTCCAATACCCTCTCCTCTATCTATTCCACTTGTTCCTCAATCATCCTCCTCCTTTACACATCTAATGGTCACTCATGCTCGAGACAACACTTGAACTTTAAAAAAATTTCCTGACCATATTCCTTACCATACCATTGTTCCTTTGTCTCTTGATCCAGATCCTACTTCTTTCACTCACGCAAAAAAATGTCCTCACTAGCGACTGGCTACGCTTAATTACTTCAAAGCTCTCCGTCACAATAACACTTAGTCCCTTATCCCCCTCCTCTAGGTGCAAATATTGTTAAGTGTAAGTGGGCATTCTATATAAAGTTCCCTCAATCGCTATAAAATCCACCTAGTCGCAAAAGGCTATCATCAATCACTCGGTCTTGATTATACTGACACCTTTAGCCTAATTGTCAAGCTAACCGCCATTCGTCTCATTCTTGCTCTTGCCTTGGCTAAAAACATTTCCATTTGTTTACTCGACATTAACAATGCTTTTCTTCATGGAGACTTATAAGAAATTGTCTTTATGCAATAACCACCTAGTTTTGTTGATCCTCATCACCCTCATTATATGTGTCACCTACATAAAGCTCTTTATGATCTCAAGCAAACCTCTAGAGCTTGGTTTCACCGGTTAAGTCACAAACTTGCTGATCTTAGGTTTACTCCAAACCTGATGCATCTCTCTTTATTCACACATATCACTTTTTTCCTTGTTTATGTGGATGATATCTTGGTGATTGGTTCTTCAAAACCATTTATTAAAACCATAATTGATGCTCTTTATTATGCTTTCACCCAATCTCATGGTATGGATTTAATTAACCCTTCTATCTTAACCATCACAGCTTACTTTGATGCTTATTGGGCTAGGTGTCTTGATGATCACAAATCTACATCTAGTTATTTTATTTTTTGTGGTTTCTCCTTAATTTCTTAAAGTTCTAAGAAACAACCCAATGTGATCAGATCTAGTATTGAAGCAAAATACAGGAGCATTGCTTTAGCTGTTGCTGAATTATGTTGGCTTAATTCTCTACTTGGTCAACTTGGCTTCTCTAACATCAAACCATTTTTATACTGAGATAGCATTAGCGCTACTTTTCTTGCTATAGATTCTGTCTCTCATGCTTAGACCAAACATGTTGAAATTAATATACACTTTGTCCATGATTTGGTGGCCAAGAAATCTCTGTTCATACATCATATATTGGCCTCTCACTAATTTCCTTACATTCTCACCAAACCATTAGGTTCTGCTCCTTTTTTTTATTGTTATGTCACAAGCTAAATGTTCTTTCAAATGTTAGCTTATGGGGGCGGATAACAACTCATCCTCGTAATCTTTTAGTTGTAATATCATCTTAGTCTAGATAAGCATTAAACATCATCTCATCTTCTTAGATCAAATTAAATCATGCATTATCTGATAATGTCGTTCATATTGTATCATATTCAAATAGATTTAGCTTATCTCTAATCATGTAAAAATTCAAAAAAAAGTTGTACAACATTGGTCATCAAAAATCAATACACTATTCTCTACTGGAAAATTCTCAGCTTCAGTTACTTTCAAGACTTCTTAACATAATTTTTATATATATTAGCTAGATAAGCAGTAGATTTGGGGTGTAATATGCGTCGATTTTAATTCCTACCAGGTAGGTATAATTTATTTTGATATATGAAAAAGATTAAAAATGTCGTATTCTTGTATTTATTTTGCGTAAACCATTTTTTTATATTGGTGGAACTCGCAATTGTTAATATTAGAGTGCGTACTAGATAAACTATCAAATATACATAATAATTTGTAAATTACAAATTTCAAATAATTTTTTAACAAATTAGTAATACATAACAAAGCGATGAACTCGGAAAAAATAGTATTAAGAAACCTATCACTTTTAACTACCTAATCAACCTACTTTGGAAGTCTTGGATAAATGTGTGACTTATTAGAGGTGGATTTTGTTTTTAGGTCTGATCCTAATCCAATCTCAGTTGGATTTGGACCGAACATCCTACTCTACTTAAATGAGTTTGGACAACCTAAATCTCAATCGAATCGTGATTCAAAACAACTTACTATAGTTAATAAAATAATGTTGTTTATGTCAATTGATTTTTTTAACTACTGAATAAAATGATATTATTTTATTAAATTTTAACAAAATGATATTATTTTATTCGAATCATTTCGATTTAGACTAACCTTTAAATTTAAATTTTGATTAATGTTCATTCAAATCAAATTTATTTCATTAATTTTAAAATGGACTGAATATTTTCACGTGAGATAAAATTCATAATTTCTAAGTTTCGAGTCCTAATTCAAGTCGTTTAAGGCGTTAGATATATTCAAAAAGTGTAAGCTCATTTTGAGTTGAATGTGGCTTCTTTACTGGGGTGTGACCCTAGAACATTTAAATCAATTTATTAAAATGCAGACACAAGATAATTAGGAATTTGGTTGTATATACCAAAAGTTTTTAAATCAGAATTAAATCAAGTTTTGAGTCCAACACTCCTGTATCTAAAATTTGAATTGAACTCAATTTTTTTTAGTTTGCTCTAAGTTTGAATTTGAGAATTAAATTCAAGTCTATCCTTATTATCATCTCTAATGTGTATAGTTAATATTGACTTGAATAAATTTTATTAGGGATATCAGATCGGGTTCAACCTTTTGACATTTTTTCCAATTTATTGCTAAGTTTTAAATTTTTTATTTAACTACCTTTTTGTAACCTAGATGTTTGATTCCATTTCTATTTTTCTAATGTAATTTTCAGTTTTTGTTTTATATTTTCAATTTGTGTGTTTATTTCAAATAAAAACAAAAACATATTTGGTTGTTAATGATAATATAGTTATATTTCATCATTGATAATAATTAGATATTAGATAAAAATTAAAGATAAATTATTTTTAATTAAATAAATTTATTTTAAACTATTATACACTATTTATTAACAAATTTTAATTATTTATTTTATTTTATTAAATGATTTAAAAATTTTTTTAAAAAAAATTAATATTTATTTTAAATATATATTTAATTATTAAATCAAAATTTATTCGAATATTTTATATATTTTAAAGATATTTTAAATTTAATTATAATTATTAATAATAATAAAATTATTTATAAATTAATGTTTATTTTAATTATATTTTAATTATTAACTCAAATTTTATTCAATTTTTATATATTTTGAAGATATTTTAAATTTAATTAGATTTTTAATAATTATTTAATTTAATTAATTTGATTAAAAATTAAATAAAATTAAATTATTCATAGTTTTTATTAATAACTAATTTTAATTAAATAAATATATAATATTAAATTAAATTGTACATAATTATTATAAAAATAATATATTTATTTGATAATAAATTAGATTAAAAATAGAAACAAAAATTACTTTATTATTTTCATAATTTTTGAAAACTATAAGAAACCAAAATAAAAAACAGAAAAAAATTTAAACAACCAAACTTTTTTACTAAATTTGAAAACTAAAAAAAGAAATAGAAATAAACATACCCTTAACAATTAGTTTAAAACATTAGATATGTTAATATTTTATTAATTTGGCTAACAATATCTTTTGATTTTAAGTTCATTCTTTCAAAACGCTTGAACTAAATTATGATTAATTTAAAGGGGTTTGCAAGAATCTTTTAATGTCTTTAAATTTTATGATTAATTTTTTAATTAATTTACTCATATGTGGTAATCCTTAAATTTGTCTCAAGTGGAGCATACATAATGGCATGTAGCATGATGTTGAAGACAACCTGAACCTTGAACCTCTCAAGCAAGTTAAGGAACTCTCATAACTCAGAGGAGGCTAATCTATCTGTTCCTTGGAGAAATATAACTCTACAACCGTGTTATATTGGCAGATAGTTGAATCAGTATCACATGAAACTTGTTCGACACAAGACCATTAGTAAGAGAGAGTTACAAGAAGCCATTGTCAGGCAAGAACAAGCGTATATAATTTGTCATATTCATAAACAATACATTAAAAACTATTTAGAATTTTCGGAACTCTGGAAGTCCAATGAGCAGTTCTGTCCCAACCTCTGAACTACTATTGCCACTCAGACTGAAGTATGTTTCATTTTCTTGTTCATGAGTAACTTGCACCCAAGATTTTGCACCGCACTGTCAAGAGTTTAACGTTAATGAAAGCATATACGGGGAACACAAAAAAAAAAAAAAAAAAAAAAAAACCTTAACGCTGAATGCTAAGGTCATAACCGGTTTCACAGTGAAGTTATTGGTTTGATGGTTCTTGTTTGTCTGAGTCTTATATTCTACCGATCTTAGTCTATAAGAAAGATCTCTCAAAAGGTATAAGAATTGAGAGTTCTCGTTGGAGAAGACAGTCCCTTACCTTTTCACATAATCTTGCTTGTTCTTCCAACAAAAGACTTTCCTGAAAGCATCAGTTACGAGTAGAAAATCAGGAATCGAAGTAACAGCAGATGAAAAACCCGAATCCTTTGAACTATAAATTTTGATAATCTTTTTTATGACATTGTCTACCTTAGGGTTTAATTCACGTATCTGCTCCGAGAACAGCTGAGCCTGAATTGTATATATCAAGTACATTAGATTTAAGGTCAATCCATGTCTAACATACCCTCCATTTCATACCAGACTTGCAAGAAAATGCCACGAACCTTTTTTGCCCTGACGTTAATTAAACTCCTTTCGAGCTGGCTTGCAATGTCTTGGAGCTCGTCACTGGAATATGAGCTTAAACTACACTGTCCCAGGAGTTTCCTAAGTGCATCAAATTGTTCTTAAGCTAATGCTTAGAGCTAAGAAGTTCTAATCAGGATCAAAAAATGAAAAAAAAAAGCATCCAACTAGGTTTCAGTACCTCTTTGATTGTTCAAGAAACTCTATCTTGGTCGCCATGGATGCAGCTTCAAGCTTTTGTTGCTGCAAGTGTGATTCACTATCACTTCCCCCAATCTGTACTTGCTTTGCGTGTCTGTAGTAGCGATCAATTGTCTTGGGCATTCTTCACCATATCAGTCACAAATCATTCTTGGATCAAATTCCTGGGAAAAGATCTTAAGACAGAAAAGAATTGCAGATTTCTTGGCAAATAGAAGCTAGTGAACACTGAAACAATTTTGAAGATCATTTGATCTTTTTATAAAATATTTACTCTACGCTACAGTGGAATTGTTCAAGCTCTTCATGTATTTCCTCTCATTCTCACTATCTTCAAGACCTAATTCAGTTCTGCAACTTACCATAGGGAAGCTCACTAACTTTTAACAAACTTACTTCTAATTATGAGGAATAAAGGGTATGATGAGGTTAAACCTATTTCGTCTATCCTAAGATATCTAAAATCTTCTTCTCTGGGCTGGCCAGCGAAAACAAGTTGCTAAACCAAGTTATCATAGTCAATTTCAAACAAAGTTTTCCAGTTCTAAATGAAACAATTCAGAAATGAAGTTTTGCCTGGAACATTGTAGTGACTGAAGCTAAGTACTGGATGTCCTTCAAGAATGATTCTGCAGGTGGGATATTTCAGAAAGAGGAGCCAACCTAAGCAATATTATCTCGTTTTGAAAAGATCCGTAAAATGAATAAGAAGCAAAAATGGTACACCTGAAAGAGTGTGCAAATCTGTATGCACTGGAGTAGAATCTATAAGGTACAGTCGAAACGAAATGAACATCTAAAAAGATGGGATCTTTTACCCTAAAGAACTAGACTCCTTAATGGATATGTCTGTACAAAAACTCGCTTCTCACCATCTAATTATGTATCCACCTTTGGAGGATGTTCATAATTTCTTATGTATGTACTCTGTGCAAGAATGAACAAGCACAGTATTTTCTTTATTTGTTTTAATAGACCACTTAAGAAGAACGTACCCATGGCTTGAAAATTCAAAGAGCCGTCCTCTCTGTGAAAAGACGATCACTGAAACTTCTGCATCGCACAGAACAGATAGCTCGCGAGCTTTCTTCAACAGACCGTTTCTTCTTTTGGAGAAGGCCACTTGCCGGCTCGCAACATTTTCTATCCTTTTCAATTGAATCTTTCCTCTCACCATTTCCTAGTAAAAAAGTTTAGCTTAACCGTATCAGTCACACAGATCCCACGAAACCCTAAGTCAAAGCATACTAAAATGATCATCATACATTAAATCTTACCAGGTATTAAGAAAAACCCTTTGAAGAAAATTGGTCTTTACCACTCCTAGGTTGCACCGAATCAAAGACTTCAAATTTATACAAAAACTGAAAACTTCTTGAATAGATAACGATTACCCAGTTCAAATTACTCCCGACCGAACTGTGCCGTAGAAGTCAGAAACCCCACAAAGACTACCACCATATAAGGTATGAGGATTCTGTACATGATGAATATATGGCAGAAGAGAAAGAGGGATAGAAAAGAATCACCGAGGCATTGACGTATTACTTGGAGACCACAAAAACCCTATGAGCATTCAATCTTAAAAAACAGAAAAAGATGATGATAATGTTAAACAAGAAAAGGAGCAGAATAAATTAAGAATGCAATTACGAAGATAAGAACTTCATTGCTTTTTATTATCCAATTTTGGCCAAAAAAAGGGAATAATTATTATATTTATTTTGCCGAGTCTGGAGGGGTCGCCCCATAAAAGGTCCAGTCCAGAGTTGAGGGAGGAAGTCCAACGACTTAAGAGGCGATGATCGTACGATGAAGAGTGGAGGGCCAATAAGAACTCGCCACTGAAGCCTGACGGTGTCATCGACCAATGGGAGTGGGGTTGCGCAAAAAAACATTGGCCAATGGCTGAGGACCCAGTCACGTGACACACACTACGAGTCAGCTCATGCACAGAATTAGGTTTTTGCTTCTGTTTTGTCTCCTAATGGTCAGGAAGTGACTTGTGTGTCCTAATTTTTTGGTTGCATAATCACAATTTAAGACTTATTTTTTTCACTTGTTTAAGCTAAGTTTAATGTGTTTGCTTAATTAGATGGAGGCCAATCCATTTTCGATGGAAACTTCGAGATGAGAGGTTGTATTTATATTCAATTTCAATTTAAAATGTCTAATCAAGAATTGATTTGTAGGTTAATAAATGCTTTTGTCTTTCTTTTCCTTTCATATAAGATTGTCATTTTCAGTTTTTTAATATATATTTATACAATACCCTTTTTAAATTATTAATGTTTTCATCGAGACATAATCTATTCTTTATTTTTAACATACAATTGAACTATAAACTTGTTAATAGTACTTTAACACTCGTTGTCCTAATTTAACAACAAATCAGTAGAAGTTTGTTATGATATTATTTGTAATGTTCAAAGTCTAAATTGGTCCAACAACAATTCTATTCAAACTTACCAATCACATGCCTAAAAATATTTAGTCAGAAATTCATTGATAGTATTTTTGATATAATTATAAAGGCTTTCACATTTCCCCTTTTTCTTTATTATGAAATTATGATACTTACTTCTATGTGGAATGTTATAATAAAATTTGTAATATATTAAGTTTAGATATATGATGTATAATTTAATTATTTTGTCAACCAATGTTTCAATTGGACAGAGTATAAATATAGTATTTACTCTTTTGCATTCAATCATGTCTGTTCTTGCTAATTAGTAATTGATTTATAATTAATATTTAAAAATATCTTTTCAAATGTTAATTCACTCTAGCTAAAGAATTTCTTAAATCACTACTAATTAAGAATAATAGAACTTTCTCTCTAATTATCTTAGAGTGACGAATTTTTTATTGACTTACTCAATTATCTATATAGAGTTTATTCTACATTCAAGTACTTCCAACTAAATTATCTTAAATATGATAGTTATAAGTAGCATCAAAACATGGTAATTCTCAAATGAAATACCTTGGTAATTTCAAGTTTAAAGATCAATTATACAACCATTATTATGAGAAAATTCAAAAATACATAAGTAATATTTCATTTAGGATCCTTGTAGTCGGGTCAGTTTAATGAAATTATTTTCTAATAAGCACTCACACATTAGCTTAAATATCTACATACTTTAATTTGTGAGATCAATTTTTTTTTCAATTATTTTTTTCATAAGAAAGAAACATAATGTGTGCTAGTTTTACTGTTTTATCAATATTATATATTGATGAAACTACAATTAAGAACATTTGGAAATAATATATAAATATGAATTGAATGTCATAATTATGATTTTATCATAATTTAAATTACAAAATAATTATTCCAAGAATTTTACACTTTAGTGTTAAAATATCTTATGTGATTAACATAATATAAAAAGATAAGTAATTACTTTATTAATTAAATAATAATATCATACATTAAAATTGCAACCAACTAATAAACTACAAGAGCATAAACTAACACAACTTGGCTAATAGTATTTCAAAAAGTATTCATTATTCTCAATTATGTTGTCAATCCTATTCTCACCTCCATTATTTCGGCCTAGCATTGAACTAGTAAAAGTTTGCTTTGATATTATTCAAATTAATCCAACGATAATTCTACTCCAAACTTAAGAGACTTACGTGTTTGAAAATAAATAATTAAAAGTTCTTATATAAGTTTATAAAGACTTTGACAACTTTTATTTTTAAAAATAAAATAGCAAAACTCTATCTTTCGTATAAAATCTTAAAAAAATGATTAACCATAATCTCGTTAACCAAAATTAACATATTTTAACATTTCATTTTCATTTTTATTTTCAATACTTTAAATTTAATATTTTTAACTTGTTCACTTCAACTTCTTACGATAAATCTTGCAGATTAAGAGCTCCTTATACCTTTATAACCATTGAACGAACTTTAAGAGAAAGAGTTTTTCAGCCTCATACAATGCATCATAAGGTTCAACAGTTTAATTTTTATGAGAAGGAAAGTTTAAGCGATTAATTCTTAAGTTGATGTTGAAAGAAAATAATATAATTTATTCAGTAACAAAATTGTGACCATTGTAAGACTCAAAGGGCAAAAACGAGAGAATGAGTGTGTGTCTTTATCTTGATGCCATATTAATCGTATACTTTCAAATCCATTTATTCTTCATGAGTAGTGTCTCCTTTTCTCTTAATCACTTATCAAGGCCATAGCTTTCCCAAAAGTAAATGGATAAGAAGGGTCAAAGAAAAAGTTATGTATATATTTTGCTTACTATAAATGGTAAAAGTTATAGACTTCTCATATATTTTTAAAATTTTAATCTTTAAAATTCTCAAAAAACTCACATTTTTTAGTATTTTAGAAAAATCCATGATCTTAAAATTTGGTTAAAAATAATAACGAAATACTCAAGTAATGAAAATCACATATGTTTTAAACTTATATGACAATTCAATATAGCTTTTAAATTCGAACTAAACTAAAGAAATTCTACTCAAACTAATAATTTATTATAATTACCTTAAATTATTAATTTAAGTCAAATTTACTTTGTTTATATTGAATTAGATTATCATTTTATTGATATTTGATTAATCTATCTATGATGTTCATATTCTATATATTTCATTGATATTTTTTAACCATATATAAAACAAAGTATTTTATGAAAATTTATAAATTAGAAAGATTTTTTAATTTTTAAAACTTTGGGAGAATTTCTAAATTTTTTTGAATTGCTGTGTGTCTTTTATCCCTAAACAAATTACTAGATCCATATAACAATTTGTAAATAATCTATTTTAAGAAATATTTTTTATTTTTTATTTTTTTATAAAAGGAGAACAACAGTAAGTATTACATGGTAATTCTCGGATGACAGATCCCGACTCATCCTCTAAGAGGATAGGTATGCATCCACTAGGTGGGTGCTCAATATCAGTGATTCTGAAGGAAAACTGTGCTGCAAACTGCGCAAGCCAATCCGCACATCGATTGTCCTCTCAGTAAATATGTTGAATTAGTACAACCCAGTTTCGGGAGAGTAGGGCATGTATGCCCAACACTAAAGGGTGGGGGGAGACATCCGGCACCTGCGAAGAAGATAGCATGTCGGTCACTGTGCTTGAATTCATTTCTAAAACAATATGTCGGTATCTCAAAGACCATGCTAACTTGAGACCTGACAAAACCTCCCAATATTCTGCCATTAACGGGGAGCATTTGCTAATGTTCTGGACGAAGCCGCCCAATCAAGCGACTAAACTGTCACGCATCAGTCCACTTGTTGAAGCCGAATTGGTGAAGTGGTTGAAAGCGCCATCTGTATTGAGCTTCACCCAGCCTTAGGTAGGCTTGCTCCATCCTACAAAGAGTGTCCGGCGCTTGACAGTGCTCAATTGTGCTCTTTGCTGCCATACTGCCGCCGTATGAATGTGGGTAACATATTCCAGCACTGGTTGTTCTGGAGAAATCAGCCAGGAGAACAGATCGTCAAAGAGGGCCCTGTTTCTCCAGGACCAGAGGAACCAGCATGCAGTCCTAAAGAGAATCGCCTAGTATGGAAAAGGTAACAAAAAAAAATCAAGTGACGTCTATGTATATTAATTGATTTCCAACCAATCATGACTGTAACTCCTTGATTCGAACTCGAAAAATTCCTTACAGACTCTTGTCCTGTGTTATGGAAAAGATGAACAAAGCAATAGAGACGGTCCTTATTATAGCCACGGATGCTCACTAGAGAACACAGTGAATGAAGAGGACATTGAACAGAGCAATAGATATGGTCCTCATTATAGCCACGGATGCCCACTAGAGAACATAGTGAATGAAGTGGACAAATTAAGGAAAAGGTAATTCGGTACATAGGAAGAGCAACAGAAGCGAAGGATATAATAGCAACGTGGAAGATGGAACACTTACATACCCAATTTGTCATTGTCGCAGTACGATAAGACGACCTCTCCCCAGCTATTAAGACATTGACTTGTACCAGAGATTTTATTGAATATTGAGTTATCCAAAAAGTTTATTAAAAAAAATCTCTAGTTGGAAGGTCTTGGTAGGCTTAGCACATAAAATCTAATATTGGGTTACATTGAATCAGATTAATTAATTAATTTTGAAGTGTTAAATTTTGTTACATATTTATGAAAATTTATTTTTAGTTAATATTTTAAAAATCATATCAAAAGTTAAACCGATAGGATAAGAAGTTTAAAGTTTAAAAAGTTTAACTGGTATTAGATTGTCTCAAAACTGACTAAAGAATGCTTGAAATTAAATAATTTAAAATATGATTAAAATAGATTGTCCTTACTCATTGAAGAATTGGAAGTTTAATTGAAAAATAGATTGTTAAACAAAAATTAATTAATTAATTTTAGTTTATAAGAATTTATTAATTTACCAAATTGACTGATAAATTAATAAATAGATATGTTTTTAATAACAAGAGTTATTAAAATAAATTGAATCGAAAATTTAAAAACTGAACTGAAAAATTAGACGATTATGTCGGGAGACAAAAACACATCTCTTTAGAAAATCAACCAAACATTAATGACAAGAAAGAACTCTCCTTGTTGAAGCAACATTAAAAAAATGAGAAGAAACTAAACGATGAAACAAGCTCTCCTTGTTGAAGCATCAGAAAAATGGGAAGAAACTAAACGATGAAACAAACACTAAGATTTAACATGAAAAATCCTCCAATGTAGAGAGAACAATCACAGGGCAAACTCATAAATAAATCCACTAAACTCAATAAGGATTTACATAAATAAATCCACAAAGATCTCCACTATCTTCAGATGATCCTTCTAAATGATCTTTATCTTTTAGAGTCGATGTCTATTTACTGAGATTTTATCTACTACATCATCTAAGATCTCAAAATAGGGTTGGACATTCAACAATCTCCCCCTCCAACACAAAAATGGGGAAGACATTTTATTCTCCATCAACTACTTGAGATTCATGTAATATCCCGTCCCCATATTAAGGATTAGAATTTAGATTTCAATAATGGAGAAAATAGTAATGTGAGAGTTAGAAAAAAATTGCATTTCATGCTTAGCATAATGTCAACATACATGCAAGTGAATTTAAATTTTTGCACCCATGAAAATAATTATACATGGACTCCTTGACATTCCGGGTATATTGAATTGTAATAGGATATGTTAAGAATTGTGGTTATAGTAAATGAGTTAAATGAAATGGAGTAGAAGGACTAGAAATAAAAATTGAAGTGTTGGATTTTAGTGAATAGAAGTCATATGAGAAGTTACTAGAAATGAATAGTTAAGGGAGTTAAATTTGATCTGAAAATTTCATGAATAAACTGTACTGATCTAGATAGATTTTGACAAAATTGTCTTCATGGAAGTTGTAGATCTTTCTTTTAACTTTCTATTGATATAAAGTTTGCAATTTTTAAAGTTCGGGATCAAAAGTTATGAAGTTTAAAAGTTAAGTTTTGGTGAAGAAGAATTGCAACGTCATGCTTGACTTTTGAATGAATGTTGGAAGTGCACCGTCACGCATAAGCACGACGATGATTTTGGCAGTTTAAAAAAAATGAGGGTCGTAGGGTTAAAATTGAAAGTCGTTATCGTGCGACATTGGTGATTTTTAAGTGAATGTCGCGATCATGCACATACACGATGGTGACTTTGGAGGTTCAATGATGAAAATCGTGATCGTGCACATGCATGATCGCGACTTTGAAGGTTGATAACTTGTGAATATCTGACGAGTTTTCTTGAATTGATTTTTGGTTTTTATACCTGAGAGGAGTTGTAAAATGTTTGTGGATGGATATGTATGTAGATAATCTGTTCTAGTTTGAATATGTGGAAGTTTACGTAAGTTTATGAAGAAATGCAGGTACCCTGTTCTAGGTAAAAGTTGACGTACTGTTCATGCATGTGATTGTGAAGTATTTTTAGAGATGGTTTTACATGGTCTGAAATGAGTTTAATGATTTTATATGAAGATGTTGATGAGGTCGTGAAATAGATTTGGCAAAATGATAAGTTTTTGATGAAATGAAATGTTTTGAAAAATGAAAACACAGTAAAGAGAGAGATCTTGAAGTTTCAGTTTTGATTGTTATTATTTTATGAACTTGTAGTTGATTGATTTTGAATTGGAAAAAGGAGTTAAATGAAGTTAAAGAATAGATAAAAATTAAAGAATAAGCATTGGATGAAAATATGAGAATTTGAAGATTTACAGTAGAGAGAGAGAAAGAATATGGGTTTCAGATTTTTGGTGTTTGATTGACTAAAATTGATTCTGATTTGTTTAGAGAGTGATTTGGAGTATGAAATGCTGAAAAGATTTGTTGGGAAGAATTGTAAAGTCTGAAAATGAAAGAAATTGGAAAGGAAATGGAGAAAAGAATCAGTGGAGAAGAAGGAGAGAATGCACCGTCAAGCGACTTTAGGATTTTAGGTGGAAAAGTGCACGACGGTGACGTTAAGGTTTAGTGAAAAACTCGTGTTTTGAGTTATATGGATTTGCACCGCCGAATGAAATGGGATTTGCACCCTCGTGCTTAAGCACGATCGTGTATTTGAGGTTTTTCCTATACTGAATAGTCTTGCTTCTTTTGATCATATCTTCTTCGTCCAACCTCCAAATGACTTGGTTTTTAAACCATTAGACTCGTAAGACATTGTTCTACCTCTCCACCAAAAATCATAACAATCTGAATTGAATTAAGAGAGTTAGAGTGAAAAATGTAGGATGGGTCTGACAGTGTATATTCTCCAACCTTTTTGTCTTTATCTGTCACCCCAGTGAGTTTTTTCTCACACCCATAACTCTTGCATGGGTGCGACTCACTCACACCTGTGACTTTTGTGTCTCACGCCCATGAGTGTCAATTGGTGGACACTCTCACAACCTTATTTGTCCCATCAAGCTAAAGTGCTCTCTAATGGTTGCTGAACATTGTGCAGTCAAACCATCTTGCTTCCTTCGATAATAACTTATTATCTAGACTGCCAAATGATTTGATTCTTAAGTCATTGGATTCCTAAGACATTTTTTTACCTCTCTACAAAAATTGGTAGCATTTTGAATTAAGTGGAAAAAGATTGATTGAATGAAAATGAGGGAATCTGTTGGAATAGTGAACTGGTGTTGTTTTACTGAACACACTTCAGTATTTTGATTATATCTGAAACTGTAGGATTTCAAATGAAATGATTTTTACTTTAGAATAAACTAGAGACATAGGGTTATAAATCATATGAAGAAGTCAAATTTAGAACCAGTCTCTAAGATGCTTAAATTCTGGATGGAAGTTGTGTATGGTGAATTGTTTTGGACAAGAGCAGTCCAAAACTTTTTAAGGTATATCTTTCAAATAACTAAACCAAATTGAATGAATTTGCTGTCAATGGAGACATAAGACACAGAGGAATATGTTTCTAGAAGAAAGCATTACAAAATAACTTCAATATTAGGGTCAGAAAAAGCATGCAAAGTTGAGCTGAAATGCTATGTTTATGGAAAAATCTGAAAATGATTTAATGGATTATAACTTATGATTGAAGTGGTATTGTTGAGTTTTAAACTTAAGTATAAATTATAATTAATTAAGTCTGAATGAAGGGAGGTGGATAAGTGGATAAGAAATGGACAGGTGTCCAAGCAATAAAGTTAAGATTTTTATTACCCTTGAAAGACAAGCTATTGTACTTGTCTTTATCTTTCTTAAAACTTCTTTCTCTAGAGTTCCTCCAACACAAAGTTTTTCATCAAATTTTCACTAAAGTTAAATCTTGCTTTTCTCTATTTGTCATCACTTCTACTTTGATATTTCTTTCTTATATCCTAAGAAAAACCTAACCTAACCTCCCTGTCAACTTTCAAGTTGATGTATGTGGGTGCATGAGGGATTAGGCTTACGTAATTTTGCAGATATTGGAGCTTCAAATAAGTAAGCTTGTTATGATTATGTATTTTTGTATGAAATGAAGCATGCATTGTGAGTTCACTGTAAAATGGTTAGGAAACAGTTATATTCATATTTGTTGGAAAGTGAGTGAGAAAATGGGGGTATGTCGTATTTGTTGATTTTCTGTGGATTTGATGACTGAAATGTTATGAGATAGTGTTAAACTAGTTTTGGAGTTAAAAGATCAACTAAAATGTCTATGTGATGAGAACATAAAAATTTGGAGAAATGATTATGTGAATGCTCTGTTCATGTTGATGTTTTCTCTCTCTATATATATATAAGCTTTGGAGTGTTTTTAGAGTTGATTAAAAATGAATTTAGAATTGAGAGATAAGTGTATGGTGATGTCTGGAGATGAGAATGAATGTTTTAAAATGAAAGTTTGAGGAAGAAATGAAGAAAATGCAAAAGTTGAAAAGCAGAAAACTTGAAGAATACGTGAGTGTGATTTTCTGTTTTTGATGATTGTGAAATATGGTAGATTTTGGTTTGATTGTGATATGTTAAGCTGAAATGAAATAGGAATGAAGAGGAAATATTGAGTTTTAAGCAGAAAGTTGATAATGATATATACATATTTATATACTATGTTTTCCTCTTCACTAGTCACATATGGGATTATATTAGTAAATTAGTGAATAAGTTATTGATATCAAAGTATCAAAGGATTGAGGTTGTGATTTAAAGAATTGATGAGTGATTAAGTTATGAAATTGGTAAAATACCTGTGATTGTCATTGAGCATGCATTATACATAGTTCATTTATACAATTGTGCATAAATAAATGCTTATAAGTGTGCCATTATTAATGCGAGTGCAACGTGTGTTTTGCATAAATGGGTTGTACAGGTTAAAAGTCCACATTCAGGCATTTCTAGAATTTAGAAGCAAATGCTAATATGGAGCGTACTGTGAGTAGACCTAGATGGTCTCATTTTATTGTTTATTTTGTTTGAATTTTTGTATTGATTGACTACTGAATGATTATATGAATGTGATTAATTGTGTTAGTTTTCGGACAGAAGGTTCGATGATGTGATGAATTGATTGAGATATCGAAGTGTTACTTGTATGTGAATGAGATAAACTAAGTGTACATAATTTGATGATAAATGTGTTTTGAATGAGCATTTGCATGTAAGTGAAAATGTGATACTCAACTCTGATATTGAATGCCAGACTACGATTCGATGATATGTGAATGTGAGTGAATAAGAATAGGCAAATGTGATTGAGACATTCCATTTCATGAATGCATGAAATATAATGGCAGTTGTGATCAGAGTAGCCACCAATCAGAGCTTAAAGCTTAACGAGTAGAAAAGAACCTTGAGCTCAAAAGTGATTAAGAACCTAAGGCTCACTATGTAAAATGAACCCTGTATCCCCCAAGCAGATGAGGGACAGTTAGTAATGAGCCTGGTATCTAATAGATACGGGACAATTTAGGCACTCGGTCACAACAAAGTAATAAATAGAAAGTGGGTCTCATATGCACTGCATATGCATAATATGAATGATTAAAGTGTATTGAGTGTGAAATGTGAAATGATGTGAATGTGAATTATGT
>JANIJH010000007.1:56915094-56932527 GCA_024520975.1 Erythroxylum areolatum
TGGCATTTTGGCTGGCTATAAGTTCGATTTTGCCCCCATTTGAATGAAAGTTAACATAATAAATCTAAATTAATTAATTTTTAAATTAGGTTCGGTCATAAATATTTTTTAAAAAATAATTTTAAGTTTGGGAAAACGGGTTTAATTTGGTGGATCTCAAAAAAATCTAAAAAAAAAACCTCGAGTTTAAATAATTTCTTTGTTAGTTAAGAGTAAGATGACGTATTACAAGACTTTTCTAGATTTTATGTACTAACAGAATTTATAAACTCTGAATGTTGTTATTGTTATTAATGTTCTATAATTGATTTAGCTTGAAAGAATTTATCTAAGATCAAATTTAATTAAAAATTGATTTGTTTATACTTGTTTCCATTTCATACTCGTGATGTTAGAGCTTATTTAACTTTTATTGTTTAGTTCTACTGTTCTGATATTTTCCTGAGAAACAAACAATCCCTCCAAGGAGATGGCTGACGGGAAGTTAGATATAGCTTCATGAAAAACTTATTTGGATTCCAACTTCCAGGCAGCTACAATCATAAAATGAAAAAGGGGAAGAGTTCTATAACTCCCCAGGAGTAAGAGCTCATCTTTATTTCCTCATGGTCGAGAGTCTGGAGTCAAGAATCTTCCTCCCCATGTATCTGCATCACATAAAACCGAACTGAGTGAAGGAATCATAATGATTAACGAATATTTCATCGTAACAAGAAACTTGTTAATGTCACCTTCCAAGCATCATGACAGTAGCTTGAGGGTTAGTCCCTGGAGAGAACAGAAAGGTTGATCCATCGATGACCCTCAGACCATCTATTCCAAGAACCTTGTAATCAGGATCAACAACTTTGCCCACCTGACACCCTCCATGATAATGCCATATGGTCACGACAGTGTCCTTGCAGAACTGTTCCAGGGAACTTGGAGCTGTGACATGTCTTGGTCTGAGGTTCAGTGGTAGGTCCAGTATCAACTTAACGAGAGATTCCACAGACATGCCAGGATAACGAAACTTCGAAAAAGCTTTCGAGTTTATCACATCTATGACTGTTTTCATCCCTTGAACACATCTTTCCAAGTCCTCTGGTTCTTTGAAGTAGTTGAAGCTGACTGAAGGGTTATCATCCGGATTTAACGTCTTGAGCTTAAGTTCACCGCTGGAACGAGGACCCAGAATTTTTTCTGCAACAAACCCGCCCTGTAGAGTTATATTGACCAAGGTTTGGACAGCTTCAATAGCTCTAGCCATGGCTACTTCAGTCACCTCAGAACTGTGGCCCGTCTAAACCAACATCACCATCAAAATTAGAACTTAAAACAATAACTTTTCTTTTCACATTTACGAATTTACCTTGTTAAAGAACAACTCGTATTCTTGGATCAGTGTATGACCCAAAATGGGAGAGATGCTTAGACCACTTGCTGTTTCAATGTAGGAACCAAAGCTGGTGATTCCTACTACTTGGACAAGTGAGACCTCCACAGGGAGAGGAGAGGGAACGAAGAGAAGATTCAACGGATTATCTGCCATTCCCTGACCAACCATAGGTTGATCCGCTAACACAGGAATTCCATGAGCTAGTAGATGGTTTGCAGGTCCAATTCCGTTCAGCATCAGAAGTTGTGGACTTCCAAGTGCTCCTGCTGATAAGATTATCTCATTCTTGGTGTCGAATTTGAGGCATGCTTTGTGCAGCAATCCAAGTTTATCTTTGAAAATCACACCATAAGCTCTTGGCTTTCTGGTTAACCATGGAGTCCCTATAATGGGAATTCAATTATTGATCCTAACTCTTAACCATTCTAAGGACTATCGAAGATTGGAGGGCGGAAAAGAAACTTTACCTATGCCTGTGAATAAGATCTTGTGCACTGTTGCATGCAAAAGAACTTTGATGTTAGTGGGATTGGCGTACTGTAGCAAATCAGCGGCTGTGTGTCGCTGACCGTCCTTATCAAAGATCGTCCCACCAACTTTAGTTCCATTTATATGATCATACGTAAATCCATTGAAGGGCACTACTCCAACTTCAATCAATCCATCTCTAACAGCTGATTCCCACTGCTTAATCTCTGGCTCGAATGCCACCTTCTTCTCAACCCATTCGTAAGACTTGTTAACAAGTTCTTGGTCCCAACCAGCTCTTTTCACATCTTCAACACTTGCATGAGTGTAGAATCCTGCGTTCAGAGCACTTCCCCCGCCGAGAACACGTGGCCTGGTGTTGAAAACTCCGTCCTCGGAGATAAAAAGTTGAGCAGCTGAATCGGGTCTGACATCTGCTAAAGACTGAACGAAGTTGCCTATGTTGGCGATGTTAGGGTTGCCGTACGGCGAGCCCCCTCTTTCCAGGAGTAATACGGTGGCGTTCTCCGAAAGAGTCGCGGCTAATGGACAGCCGGAAGTCCCACCACCGATCACAATGTAGTCGACGCTGAGAAATCGCGGTGCGGTGGTTGCATCTTGAACAAATTCGTAAGGTGGAGCTGCATAACGACAAATACTTCATTAATTATCAGTTCCGTTTCTAACAAAGATGCATTAAGTTGACAGGATTTCCTTAACCAGCTTGTCCCTTTCACACTTTCACTTTCTTTCCAAGAGCATAATCAAGCTGAACAGATGAAGAATCGTTCCTAAACAATCTGAATCACAAATCCTGAGAACTAATGAAAATCTTACCGCTACTGATAAACGTAGATCATTATCAACAAAAACAGTAACAGTCTGACTAAAGAATCACTAACTCTACATCCATGCATGTTTCTGTGTAACCATCATCATTACCTTTCTGAGAACTACAGAACCCTGGAAGCCTGAGATTCCCTACAAGAAGATGAAGAAGGATGAATTTCCATAACCCAACGAGGTCCATTCTGAGTGCAATTTCAGGAAACCAAGTCTTGTGGAACTTATTGCTATAGGAACTCTTTTATAAATGCTCCAAAAAGTACTGTTGTAACCACCAATTTAATTAGTCTGAACAACTTTTAATAATACTTTATTAAATTTCATATACGTTCTACGTTTCTACACCTAAAACTTGACAAATAGTATGTTTTTTTTACTATTTGTCAAGTTTCAGGTGTAGAAGCGTATAGAACTTATATGAAAAAATGTGTTCACGCATAAAAATATTGAATATGAAGTCTATTTCAACTTATTAAGTGAACATAGTATTCAATTCCATGTAATAAACTAATAATAATTAAAAATCTATATTAAAAACTTAATGCAAAAAGTATAAAAGATTTCTTTTTTTGGTATAATCAGGTCTGGCTCTGTGCAAGGGCCGGAAAGACACCTATTCAAAGTCCAACATAAGCTTATCCTTATTTGGGCTCATTTTATTTTTTGTAAGAGCCCACTTTTGACATTAATAAAGAATAAAAAGAGATAAAATAAGATGTCCTCTTTTTACTTTAACCAGGTCTATAAACATTAGGAATGATCCCAGGGATGATGGTAAACATTCTTAAATTCTAAATTAGTAATTATCATTGTATATTTTTTCACGATTTACACTACTATTATTTAAATTTAAAAAATCAAAATCAAAATTCTAATAAAATTAATTAGTGAAAATAAATAATGATATAAATTTATATTTTTAAATACTAAAAGAAGTATTTTCTTCTTCATGTAACCGTTAAAATTATCTAAAAAGATGTAACTATTTAAACTTGAATTGCTTTCTGAATAATTCTTATTCCACTTTTATTTATTTGCATGAAATTGTTTTAAATAATAAATAATTATTATTTTATATGATAATAACTTTTTATTTCTCTCTTTCTCGTACATCCATAATAATTTACTATTAAATTCAATTATTCAAAATGTACTAATTGAAATATGAAAGCTAAGGAACTTTTCATAAACTCTTTCTAGGTGTACCAATTGGGCCAGGTATTTTTAATTACAGTTGTACCTAAGCAGTCTAAACCCAATCCCAATTAAAAAAAACTATTATTTTACTCCCTTAATTTTTTGATAGGACTGACCTATTATTATCCTTAGCCCTTTGTTTTAAATGCTGAAAATGTTATCAATAATTGTTTATATATGTTATTAATATTTAACATTTTTGAATCAATGTTTTTGAAGAGAGAGTAATTAAGAAAGGATGATATTGAAATCAATTAGTTCTTTTATCTTTTTATATTTAGTTATGATATGATTAGGGATGATAATGGATAGGGTTCGGTTCAAGTATTATTCAACTCATATTCATATTCATATCCATATCTATCGGTTTTGGTTATCACTGGACTCATATTCAAATCTATATCTACATCTATTTTTCAGCATCCATTTAAAACTTATTTTTAAGCTTTCATATCTTTCTTTTATGTTAGATAGTGCAGATATTAATCGGGTTAAAAATTCATTGTCATCCCTAAGTACGGTCCTTTCACATACATCCACCTAAAACAACAACTCATCGCTAATAAAGCAAGCTAATATTAAATACCACATGCATTGTTTAAGAACAATTTAAAACAAGTAAAGAATATGAAAATACCTTGTGTTGTTAATTATTGCCGGCACACAACCAACTTTACCCTTTTCCGCAAGGAAGAGAAGAGTTGTCATTATTGTTATAAAAGACTTATTTAAAGTATACTTACTGCGTACACGTGTGCAACAAATGAATCATCCATTGATAACTAGTGAAATTGGAGGTTTTATGTTTTTCTTTTATCGGAATATATAAAATTATAAATACCCTTTTATCAAAAAAAGCTTTTTTATTATATAAAATTAAGGTCGTGTATTATTAAATTTTTCTAAATTTTATTTTACTACAAAATTTTAGACCGAATACGATGATGATTTAGATGCCCTTTGCTAGTTAATTAAAGATGGCAACCAGGAGTTGAAGACATTCAATGATGAGAGTGAACAATTTGCTTTCGGTATGTTAAACAAATCAACATAATGAGTTGACCGAGTTAATTTATTGTCTTGCCAAGATGATGTAAGAAGGTGTTTTGTTCATACCAGGTCAACGTTGTATTTTGGCAAAATCTAATTTTGATATTTTTAAAAAACTTTTTAATTCAATAAATTATATACTTAGATCAAATTAATTTACTTATAATTAAAAAACATTAATCATACATGAAAACTCTTTAAACTCAAACACTTTTTTGGGATTGGTTCAAATTATGGACTGCAACTAAGAGCTAACCTTGAATGTTATTAGAACTTTATATTAATCTTTTCCTATATATCAAAGAAGAAACATAGAAAATATGAATTAATTTTACTAAGTCATATGATTTTGATAACTAAACTTTAAAAATTATCATTTATTTTTTAAAAATTATGTTTCAGGAAAAAAATATAAATGTCTGAAAAGTTTACTAATTTTTAAGATTAAAAAAACACTCTTTTTAATTTTTAAATTTATAAAAATACTTTTCTTTTATACTTTGATTAAAACATGGATATAATACTTATATCAATCAAATGTTGCTTACATGATAATCAAATTAGATTCTTAAATTCGAATCGAACTAATTAAAATTAACTTAATATAGTAATTTTATAATTATTTTAAATTAAATTTAATTAATTCAGATGTAAGTTGAATTCATGTAACACCTATATAAGTAATATAACTTCTTTTAAATTTTTTTAACAGAAAATAGTATCTAGAAATATAGATAATACAAAAGTATAATTTCAAAAAGATAAATACTAATTTTAAACATCAGACTAAAGTGAAAAGAAAAAGCGGTCTAGTCTTTTCGCTGTTTTCATCAACATTGAACTACCTCAACATCTTCCTTGGTTCAGAAGGAGTGATCTTGATGAGAAGTCCAGGGAAAACGTCATCAGGGTCATGGATATGCGGGTTGTTTTCGACGATATAAGGGTCGCCGCACTTGTCGCTTATGGTATGGAGTGTCTCTCCTTCTCCGACAACATATATTTCATCGCAAGGTCTGTCCAAAAGCTGGCTTCCTCTAACCGAGTACCGGTTCGGAGACGAAGTAGTTTTAGAACTCTCTCTGATGGACGCCAACAGAATCAGACCCAACAGTACTATGGCAATGTACCATGAAGCATCATCAGCTCTGGTGTCTCGCATGGTTTTCTTGGACCAAGAGAACGACATGAGCTTTGAAGAAGAAAAAGAAAGATGGGTTTCAATGGAAAAGGCAGAATATGCAGAGCTTTTGCGGTATAGGAAGTGTGTGTATTTATACATGTTTATGGTGGAAGAAGGTAAGGGAGGTTGTGAAACAAGAGTTACCTTTGGACTTTCGTGCCAGACGACCTACTCGTTATTCCCTGCAACTTATCTTAACTCCCTCAATGAAACGATAGTAACTTGGAACAACTTGGATAATGATTTCTCATTTACAAGTTGACTGAAACTTGAAAACGCAGCTATCATTTAAAACCATCAATTTCCCATTTGCCGTTCTTCTCAGGAGAGGTAGTGAGTAGTGACCTGCCTCAACCTGAAAGCATGAGAATCATGCTGAGTCTGAATTATTCTTTCAATTTTAAAATTTAATATTGACAAATAGCAAGATAAGGTAAATTTAAATAAATATTTTATAAATTTGATGTAATTATCTCTTAATTTTAATAGTAATAATAGCTATTGCCTATTAGAATTTAACATTCCCTTTGATGTGAGATCGACAGCCTCCAAAATTGAATTCCACTAATTAATAAGTTCATCAATGTATTTGGATGACTATTTCTACCATGTTTTAAATTATCTGGTCCACACGTATATATATATATGAAAAATTAGGATGCATTTTGTAAATAGTTGATAAATTGTTTTTTAGTTTTTTTTTTTGACTCAAATTAATTGTTTGACTCATGTTAAAAAGTTATTTATTTATTTAGTTATGAGTTGGTTGGATTGGCTGATTCAACTCAACCAGCTAATTTTTTAAAAGCTCCTTAAGTATAGCGCTTAGGGTTAGCTATTTACCTAATAACAATATTGCCCTCCACTTTAGTTTCTGCTTTTGCATTATGTATTTTTAAAGTTGGTTTTTTTTTCGTCGTACAATTATGTCGTGAAATTTGGAAGAATATAATAAAAGGTTAATTAACTTTTTAATGTTTATTTAATTTTATAATATTAACTTATATTTAAAAATACCATAATATTAAGTTTTTGAACATGAAATCACATCAAATTAATATTTTTAGTATATAACTATATCTGTGTCATACTATAATTATAAATATTTTTAATTTATTAAATAATAAAATTCATACATATTATATGAAAAATATTAATAAGATATAGCTCGTTGTATTATTCATATTAATAGAGAATTCAACATTGGACTTTTATTATTATTATTATTATTATTATTATTATTATTATGTTTATGTTTATTATGCTTTTATTAAAGTTATAAATTTAATTTTTGTAAAATTAAATATCTAATTAAATATCTAAATTCTAAATTCTTATAAGAATATTCAAAAAAATACTAAAAAATATAATATTCATGCTCTTATAATTTTTTTTTTAAAATCGTGTCTTCGTAAATCATTTTATACATCAACAGTTAATATTAAACAACTAATTTTACTAAACATCTTTGATAAATAAATGAAATTATCTGCTGGTCAAATTAATTATCAACTAACAATTAATACAATCTGTTTTATGCCAAACAAGTCCTTAAAAAAATGTGTTGTTGTGATGAGCTAGAATAGAGTATGAACAGAGAAAGTGAAACAGGGACCAGTTTCCTAGAATTATCGCTAAATATATCTTAATTTTGATGATTTTCAGCTAAAGTGATAAAAGTCTTCAATAATTAATGGTGATTCTAAATATTATTAATAAGAAAATATATAATTAAGTCTCATATAATCTTAAAATAAGGAATTTAAAATTTTACAGTTTAATTAAAATTATTTATATTAAATCTAAAAATAATTACTAAATTAAACTTTCATCTAATTAAATTCAAACACTCGAATTTGAATTTATTCATTTTGGATTAGACTAATTGGTCAACGTTAATATTTGATCTCAAAATTGTTAATTTCGAATTGAATTCATTCATTAACCTTAATTTCGGATGCTCAATTGGGTCATCGTCGACCATATTCAACTCAATCAAATTCAGACCATAACTCCAAAAGACAACCGTTGTCTGGGCCATTCTGAAACATCATCGGACTGTTCATGGAAAGCATCAAATTTACAGAATATGCCATTCCATCTCATTTATTTTCTGCGGAAGCAATTAAGAAACAAATCCGTCTTTCATGAGGCCAATTTCACGTCTCGTCGCTGCCATTTCACCGACTCAAGATGTGAAGCCACTGAAACTTAATCAAGTTGAGGAGTTACACGCGCACCTCATTAGAACCCATCTCCACACTGACCCATATTCAATAACCCTAGTCTTAAAGTCCTATGCTTTATCTCCGTTTCGTGCCCATAAAGCACGTCTCGTTTTCGATCAAATCCGACGACCCACATTGCTAAATTTCAACCACTTGATTCGTGGGCTGTCTCAAAATGATCGACCCACCGAAGCAATTGACTTGTACAGTAATCTCATGTATCGTCGAGGAATTTGTGGAGATAATTTGACGTTCATCTCTTTGTTCAAGGCTTGTGCTCGTGTTAAGGATGTGTTGCATGGTCAAATGTTTCATGTTCGCGCCTTAAAACTGGGATTTGGGTCGTATCTTTTTGTGTCGAATGCTTTGATCCATTTGTATTCGTCTTTGGGTGACCTCGGATTTGCTTTACAGGTGTTTAAGGAAATGGCTGAGAGAGACTTGGTTTCTTGGAACTCGTTGATTTGTGGTTTTAGTCAGTGCAATATGTTTAATGAGGTGTTGGGTTTATTTCGCGCAATGTCAGAAGCCAATGTAAAAGCTGACGCCGTTACGATGGTTAAAGTGATATTAGCTTGTAGTCACTTGAGCGACTGGGTTTTTGCAGATTATGTGGTTGATTACATTAATGTTAATCATGTAGAGGTTGATATTTACTTGGGCAATACACTGATAGATATTTATGGAAGGCGTGGATTAATGGATTTAGCACAGCAAGTTTTTGATAATATGCAGGAAAGGAACACAGTTTCTTGGAATGCAATGATCACGGGTTTTGCAAAAGCAGGGAATTTAGTAGCAGCAAAGGAACTTTTTGATCAGATGCCTGAAAAGAATGTCATTTCCTGGAGCTCTATGATCACAGGTTATGCTCAAGCAAATCAATTTTCTGATGCAGTAAACCTTTTTCAAGATATGATGAAGACTAATGTGAAGCCGGATGAGCTTACACTAACCAGTGTGCTTTCTGCCTGTGGTCATTTGGGTATACGCAATTTTGGACAAACAGTTCATGACTACATTAACGAGCATGAGATAAGAGTAGATATGCATCTGGTGAATGCTTTAATACATATGTATTGTAATTGTGGAGCTGGTGAGAAAGCATTAGAGATCTTCCATGAAATGAAAGAGAAGGATAATGTTTCTTGGACATCAATCATCACTGGCCTTGCTTTAAATGGTTTTGCAGGTCATGCCCTTGAGATTTTCTCAGAAATGTTGAGAGATGGTGTTCATCCAACTCGTGGAAGCTCTGTGGGGCTTTTACTAGCTTGTACCCATAGTGGGATGGTAGATCAAGCACTAGAATATTTTGGAAGTATAGAAAAACCTGATATGAAACATTATGGTTGTGTTGTTGAGCTTTTGAGTCGAATAGGCGAACTAAACAGAGCTTATGAGTTCATAAGGCGAATGCCGGTAGATCCTGACGTTGTAATATGGAAAAGATTCTTAAGTGGTTGCAAGCTGCATAGGAATCTGGATCTGGCTGAGATAGCTTTGAACCATCTTCTTGACAATGATGCTTCTAACAGTGGCAATTCTGTTCTGGTGTCCAACACTTATGCTGGTTTACATAGGTTGGATGATGACTTGAGACGATGGAGGAACATCTTGATGTGTAATAGCCTTCTGGTTGGTATTCCATTGAAGCATGTGGAGATCGTATAGCTAACACTATCTCAGAATATTGAACAGAAACGAATGACTAATGGCACAAAAGTATGAGTGATCCAACTGGTTCGTGAATTCTTTCTGAAGCACTACTCTTATGCTCGAATGCTTGACCAAAAGCATGTAATTTACGAGTTATTACGATACGTATTTAAAGGATGATCTTGGTTGTAACATACGAACTCAATCATAAAGAAATTCTGTAATTAAAAATAGCATCTTTAGATAACTGTTAAGTTCTAGTGATGTTAATTATCCATCTTGTTAATTATCCGAGATCAAAAGTCATAAATATTTTCGATTTATTTTGTTAGACACTCGTAGTTTTTATATATTTTAGATTATTAAAAAATATTTTATAATTATTTTAATAAAATTAATTAGTACATATATTCTTGGCGTCAACAATTTCAAGAAATGGTTCAAATCACCTGTTCTTGTTACTCTGTGTTTATCCTGTTTCATAAGCATCCATCTATCCATTCATCCAATTTCTATGGGTCTCATTTATTGAATGGATGAATGCTCATAGAATAAGGTAGGTACAGAACCGATGATCTATTCCCCTCAATAAATTATGCAGTGTTTAAAGCCTTGAATCAACAAGTTCTGTGTCCTTGAATCTTTAACTGAAGAATTATCTGATATAAACCCTGGAATCAAGTAATCTGCAAATATAAACTTATGTTGAATATGATGTTCTTGTGTTAAACAGGTATTGCATCCTGTAGACTCTGTTTCGAACTTGCAGATAATGTGAGCTTGCAGGAAGGAGCAACGTGTGAACCGTTAAGTGTCTGCGGCCACGTACATCGCCGAGCCAATGTTGGTCCAGATACAAATGTGTTGGTGATGGGAGCTGGGCCAATAGGACTTTTTAGTTTCAACAAATATTCAGGTTTGAATCACATGATATCCAAATATTTTTGTATCATTTCAGTTCACTTTCGTGTCATAAATCGTCCTTTTGTTGCCAAGTTGAAGTTCATGAGCGTTAAAGAAGATGTCTACAGCTTGTCATCATCTGTATCTAGACTACAATTAGGAGTCGATCGAAATTCAGAACAAAATTTAGGTTTCGGACCAATTCAATACAGGTAATGCCAGGTCGGAGTTAGGCTGTGTCGGGCCAAGTCCCCCGAACCTACAGGTGCAGATTCTCACAAAAGGATGTTGAAGAAGCCACCGGGACCAGTTCTGGAGGATTAAATTCCATTAAGGTGAGGTTTAATCTGTGAAGTAAACTTCCACGGATTAACTGAAACGGAACCTGTCTTCAATGTATTCTTCATACATATTTCAGATATTGAATTGAACTTCTGCTGATTAACTGGAACAGAACCTGTCTTCAATGTATCCTTTGTACATGTTTCAGATATTATAGAGTTTTAAATGTTTGAAGGAATGCTAATTTTCCATTTTTAACTCCGACTACTCAATTCTTGAAACTGTAATTATATATATATGCAGAGGAGCTAGAATAAAATCAGTAAATGAAAGCACACAGAATCTCTGGCGAAGCAGAAACACCCACAATGCAGAAAATAGGCTGGGATTGATCAACATTCGCATTACTGGAGTGTAAGACACTGGATGAACAAAGCCTCGAAGCAATGAGAAGGGGTTTGTAAATTTTACAACTTTGATGTGAGCCAGAGAACACTTTCTTTTACGAGTGTGATACATGGTAACACTGGGAAAATCAAAACTGGAATTCTCTACCCATAACTTCTCCCGCAAACTCAGTTCACTAATAACCAAGAATAAAGGCAATATAATCAAATCGCTGGACATTAGTTTACATTTTGAGACGTTAAATCTTGTTCATGCGGAAGTAGCCGATGACTCAGATACACAATTCCATACTCTTACTTGGCCAGTTCCATCCCCAGTGAAAAAAAGACCACTAGGACCAGCATGAATGACGCGAATCTCCTGTTTGGCGAAAATTCTACCCCTTTCTGAAAAACTAGACAAGAACATTCCAGTGTCAAATCCAAGACTGGTAAGGATTAAAGAGAAACAGACAAAAGCTACGAGCAAAGCCTAATATACTCACGCGGGCAAATCATAAATGCGGATTGAATTATCGTTACAAGAACACAGCAACAAAGGTTTGCCTTCTAAATCATGCATCCCACAAAGTGTAAGCAGCCCCTGCAGTGGGCAAGTCACGAGCTCATTAGTATACAACGAAACAGAAACATAAATGATTTGTTTCCACGGTCAAATTAGACACATCAAATACACCAAGCCACATGCACCGCATATGAACAGAAAAAAATTAACACATATCGAGTGCATTATCACCTTATACTAATATACGTCCAAGAAGGCATAACAAGCTTCATTTACTCAAACCCAAAGAACGGTGACACTTCCTGACTGAACTTCCTAAATCCAACTTGTCAGCATAATCAAGCATCCAATCTAGTCTGATTGAAAATTTTTATCAAAGAAATTATATCCCTCTTCTGTGCATTGTCGTAGACCAAAATGGAACATTGGTTCCACGACTTCCATCCACAAACAGTATGACACAAAAACCGTGCAAAGATAAAACCATGCATATCTATACAATTTCCTGCCTCGTTCTATGGTATATCATAGCTAAAGATTACAGACCATATAATAATGCATCATCACAAGGGAGAGGATGATCAGCATTTAAAAGCAAAACAAGATAAACACCATCTTTGGCAAACAGTAGATTGCATTAGTTGTTAGCTAATTTTATCAGCTGACTAGCGGATAACATCAGCTTTTTATTAAAGATGTTTGGTAAATTTAACTATTTTGTACTAACTATTGATGCGTAAAATGACTTATGAAGGCATGATTTAAAAAAAAAAAAAAAGGGCATAAATATTATATTTCTTAGTATTTTATTGAATATTATTATAAGAATTTAGAATTTAGATATTTAATTTTACAAAAATTAAGTTTATAACTTTAATAAAAAACATAATAATAATAGTAATAATCATAATAGTCCAACGTTAAATTCTTTATTAATATGAATTGATGCAGCGAGCTTCATCATATTAGTATTTTTTCATACAATATGTATGAATTTTATTATTTAATAAATTAAAAATATCTATAATTATAGTATAACACAGATATGATATATGGTAGTTATATACTAAAAATATTAATCTGATGTAACTCTTTATGTTCAAAACTTAATATTATGGTATTTTAAACGTAAACTAATATTATAAAATTAAAAATTAAAAAATTTAATTAACCCCTTTATTATATTCTTCCAAACTATCAAAAAAAGCCAACTTTGAAAACACATAAAGTAAAAGTGGAGAGTAAAGTAGAGGGCAATATTGTCATTAGGTAAACAGCTAGCCTCAAACGCTACACTTAAGGAGCTTTTAAAAAATTAACTAGTTGGGTTGAATCAGCCAACCCAATCAGCTCACAACCAAACAAATAAATAGCTTTTAAACATGGGTCAAGCAGCTAAAAAACAGCTGATGACGCCCAAATTTACCAATGTGTTCACCCACTATTACTCTCCCTTGACAAAACAATTTTAATCCGTCGTGAATGATAGATGGCACATGAAATTGTGTAACTTACATGTTCCTCATTGTGGGTGTATGTCACCTCCAAGTTGCCACTTTCAGTAGCAGCCCACACCTGAACATATAAAAAAGAAGCTACTACATCAAACATGAACTTTTCAGAACTGTAACTTCCCTAATGACCAATCATTTGCGACTAACCTTTACTGTTTTATCCAATGAACATGACAAAAGAAACTGTTCCCAGCAGAGAACAGACATCACAACTGAAGTGTGTTCTGATAGGGTCTGTACACACTGCAAAGTATCCAGACTCCATACCTGAAAGGAAGCACAAGAAAATAATTAAAATCATTCAAAGAATATGCATAATTCAAAATTAGCTCAAAAATGTCAAAACTTACTCGTATAGAATGGTCCATTGAACCAGAGAAGAGTCGGTTAGCTCCAACTACCAGTGAAACAACTGTCATACTGTGGCCCTTGAGTGACGCAGCTGGGTCAAAAGTGTTTGTGGTTGCGTTAAACTTCCAAGCCAATATTGCCCCATCCTGCACAAGAAGATACTTAGCTTCACATACTCATTGCAGGCAAGTAGAAGCATAGAAAAAGAAAATAGTAGAAGAATACGATTAAGAGGAGTTGGGTTGACAGATTTTTCAACTTCTTTAGATGAATAAACAAAGACTTCTCAAATGCAAGACGTAAAATCACCGGAACAAAGTAGTGATGCAATTGCATATGTGAGACATGCCCAGATAGCAAGTTAAAAAGGAATATGATCTGTAATTTGGCCATAAGGGTAATAAATTACCTGTGTACCAGCAAACAGCAAATCATTACCCACAACCATTGTGTAAACTTGGCCAAGTGGTGCATTTAGACTCAGTTCAGTGTTAGTTTGTGTATTCAATACCTGCAAAAGACTCATTTTTAGAAAGTCGCCACAAACATAAAATGAAATTCTACAAACTAATACTGAATAACACATTTACAATCATATTCTGAACAAACATGAATCACAGAACAGCATATAAATCCTGCCGAACCTTGACAACATTTGTTATACCGAAAAAAATCCATGGACCTTCAGTCATCATGCAACCAATCTCACCACCGAGATTAAATACACCCGCACACTGTAAAGCATTAAAGAAAATAAACAATTATGGCTACTTCCATCACAACTCAATCAGAACTATGTTCCCATGAATAGCAAAAAATGGCAGAAGTAACTTGACAATGACACAGTTTTCAACTTTAAAATAATAAAAGGCTAATAAAGCAACCTGACCAGACTGGCAATCCCAAATTCTGACAGTTTCATCTTTACTTCCGGTATAAAGCTTATCAGATCCAGATGGCAAAGCAATACCGCTAACAAGCTGCCCAACAAGATAAACCCAAGTTAAGCCAATAACATTCAAATCCCAAAACCGTTGCATACCAAAAAAAAAAATTCAAATTTTGCGTAGACTACCTTTTGATGACCTTCAAGCTGCGTTAACAAAGAGAATCCATCTCCCAAACTCCAGGAATGAAGAAACCTACATTTATCCCCATAACCACAATTCCCTTGAACCCAATAATTACACAACTTCTCCGTCTTCCTCACTACTCTATTATTCGCAGGTCTTCCCCATCTCGACCCATTATTAAAATTCGGACTTCTCCTCACAGTAGGTGGCCCCGAGAACCCCGAATCACTGGAAAGTCCACGCTTTGACGAACCGCCGGCGCCGTTGGCGGTGTTCGGCGTCGGACCAGGCAATTCACGGTGGAGGAACTGACATGGAAATCGATTGCATTTTCCCGCTCTCCAATAGGCACAAACCTTTTGTTGCTTCGGTTGGTCGCCCGGTTGAGCTCCGAGTCGATGAAACACGCGACTGTTGCCTCCGTTGGCATCTAAATCCATCTTTTCAACGAATCACACAAACCCTACTCGAGACAAAGGAAAGGTCTTCTCTCACTGTGGAATCAATGATCTCGGGTGATCAAATCTGATCATGGAAAGAAAAACCCTAATCGTGTTTCAAATCTCAGTCTATATCGCTTGTGTCGTAATATATTTGGGGATTTAGCGAATTGTAAACCCTAATTTTCAGAGTGAGGTTTGGATATGTAAGTGATCATGGCAGACAGAGTAGGAGAAGAAGAAAAGAAGAACGGTATGGCCATTAACACAATTACAACTCTGTCCTTATAGTAATTTGTTTCTCTTTAATCCTTAATTATATATCTTCACTTAGAATACTATCATGATCCCCTAATCAACATTTCCCCGTTTGGTTGATAGAAAAATAAAGTTAATCTAAAATTTGATTCTTTGAAAAATAAATAAGTAGGAAATAAAGATATTTATGTGTTTGGATACTTATAAAAATTTTGAATATTTTGAAAATTTGATAATTATATGTTCAGTCGATATTTAGATTTTGAATATTTTTGCTCAGAAGTTTCAATTGACAATCTTCAGGTTTATATTTTTCCTTATTTAACGATTTCAATTTTTATTCTGTTTATAAGGATATAATTGAAAACACAAATCAAAATTAAGTTACATTCTATAAAATACTGTTACATACCAAACACTATAAAAAGAACCCACCCAACTTTCCTATTATAAATCTTATAAGTATCCAAACATGTAAATATCTTTACTTTCCATTTATTTTCTAAAGAATCATATTCCAAATTCACTTTACTTTCCCGCCAACCAAACGAAGCCAAAGTGTTTTTGGAGTCCACAAATTAGAATTTAATGATAATATTATCTATGATATAATTTGTTAATCACTAATAAAAAGGAATGTAAATACATCTTATAAAAAGTGATGATTAAGTTGATAATGTGTGAGATTAATCTCATTTTGTTTATATTTCAATTTGAATTAAGTCTAAATTCAATTAAATTTGATTTGGTTGAAATATTTTATCTTAAGTTAAACTCAATTCAATTCATTTTTTTAATAATTTTTAAAATTTAAAATTTGAATTTAGTTAAATGTGAATATTTAAATTTGAATTTGGTAAAATTATGCTTAATTCATGTTAAATTAGACATAATTTAAAGATATGAACCTAATTCGAACTCCATTGTTGATCTTAAACACAAAAGAGGAAGAACCGAAGAGCAGAACAGCTGCAAGACCCAAAAGAAATCCAACCCCAATGCCAAATTCCTATCCTAACCTCACTTTTTGATTCAGAGGGTTATGTCAGTTCTTTATGACATCATCTAGCTTTTGCCCTGAAGCACCAACTCCATGGAGAGATGCTCTTTAAGTATATATACTAAGAGTGAATGGGATGGACGACCACGCAATCCATCCCATTCGTTCGTTTAATCTAACAGTTGGCTGCTTCTGTATTAAATCCCGTCTCTTCACTCTCAAAGTTTCTACTCTCTCTCTCTCCTTCGTTCGGCTTCCTCTTCTTCTCCTCCTGCACGGTTGGTCCTCTTCTTGATTCCCTCTCCAATCTCTCTTATCGTCACCGTCACCAATTAATTATCTTCTTCCTGTCTGTTACACGCATCACACCCAAACCTCCATCAGTTTTATCCATTTAATCTAACGACTCATATTTTCTTCTCTCTTTTGTTTGCGTTCTTACTCCATACTTGTTTCTCTTCTCGAAGGTTCAATGTTACAACCCATTCAAAGAGCCCTTTCGTTTTCTCCCCGGTGACGCAAGTACTCTCAGTGGAAAGCTCTTGTTCCTGTTCTCTATGACTGGCTCACTACCTTCTCTCTCTTGTAGGTATGGGTTCTCATTTCTAGGGTTGTTTGGTTTTTATTTCCGTTTTTGTTACCTGGGTAATCTTTGGCTTGCCTCCATTTCCAGTTTAAAGTGTGCTGGTGT
>JANIJH010000007.1:56935677-56966232 GCA_024520975.1 Erythroxylum areolatum
ATGATGTATTAGACTCCTCAGCATTGGCACACAATCTGACTTGAGTTCTTAACGGCCTATTGTGCAGAGGCAAGCTTTAAAAATCTTATGTTGCCAGAGTCTTCTCTATGCCCTGACCGTGAAGTCAGAGAAATCAATCAGAAGCCAGCTCAAATTAAGAGAGCAGCAGGAGCACTTGCTTCTAAGATGTTGAGCATACACAGCAAGCGGAACCGAACAATTAGTTTAGGTGAGAGTGAACAACTAGATTACTTGGTGACAGAATCGGTAATCCGTTGGGCATCTTGCACAAATCTGCCAACTGCTCCATCTCTAAGGGCTTCTCTTGTGTGCTGAAAGAGAGAAAGGACTGATTACCTGACTATATGAGGCTATTATGAAGTTAAAAACGGGGAGGAAAAACAAAGCTTCAACTGCTAGAAATAATGCATCCGCAAGGTGATATAACTGTCAAATGTATTTGTCAGCTCATCCTGCTGAAATCTGCTGTTTAAAGTTCACGGTCAAATTGCTTGTGTCGTGAGTTCTTTTCTGCTTGTTCTTAGCTTTAGTCCTTTCACTCCTGTATAAAGTTGGAACTAAGATATGAAGTTTTCCAGGTTACATATAACTGCAGAACCCGTCACTGCCAAGTTCTTGTTCATAGTAACTGATGATCCTGATACTGCACTCTTGTCTCACTCTAGTTAAGGTCACTGTTTTCTGTGATATATCCACGGAGAACAACCCATTTGTCAGATTTTAAGACGTCAACCTTATGGGGTTGATGATAAGTGCATGTCTAGCCATAGATGGAGCCAGATCCGGAGCTGGTGGCTGTATCTTGTATTGTTACGTTCTGTATGATTGTTGTTTCTTATATGCAGAGACGGAACGAAATAAAAATTTGGAGACAGAACAGACCAAAAATTGGAGATACTAAAGTGTTTGGTTGTAATGGACAAAACAGATAAAAGGGTATTCGTCACGAGGACATAAATGTGTATAGTTGTAATTGACAAAACATAAAAAATAGTATCAATGATTAAAATACCACTGCAGTGTAATATAATTGAAAATATATAATTTATTAATTATTTTAAAGCGAATTATTTGTATTAGTAATTTAATTGTATCTGTAAATAAGGAATTTAAAAAATAAGTAACATACAAATTTAATGAAATGAGTTATTGAATAGCAAAAAATTCATACAAGTTAACAATAAAATGAATTATATTAAATATTATTAAATATTTTTATAATTGTATCAATATTTATTTTGATTGTATTTGTAATTTTTTAATTTAGATGAAATAAAATGAGAAACCTAAATATTTAATGTAACGAGAAACTTAAAAATTAAAAGAAATGAGTTATTGAATAAAAAAACTTACAAGTTAGAAATTCTAATACAAAATAATTTAATAAAACATCTAAGCATTTATGGAATTAATTATATAATAGGTTTTAAAAAACCTTACAAAAAAATTGCTTATGTGAAAAGATGGGTATTTTTGAAAGTTGCTTATATGTTTTGTTTATGTGGGACAAGAAATCTTTTCCCACAGTTTTGAAAGAAACAAAAAATTTACATTTTTGTAATTTAGAGTCAGAACAAAAATAAGTTAAGTCAACATCTAAACACTACGAGACACAAGATTTTTGTGTTTTATTATCTATCTCTATCGATAAAGACAGTAATCATACGTAACGTTAGTTGGTAAACAGAACTCAGTTGGGAGGTGGACTTAGAGCAAAGTTGGTGGTTTGTGGATCAAAGTTAACATTTTGGGTTGGACTTTATTCAAAAGAATATTCAAACCGAACCTGAGGTCATATTTGGATTTGGATATTTGCACCCGACCAGTCTTGGACTTTAACTTAGTATAAATCTTTGAAACCCAATCAATATGTTTGAAGTTAAAGCACAAAACCAGGCCTAATCGGCCCCACCGCAAGGCCTAGTCGGTCAGTCCCTAAAAACTGTTAACAGGGTTAATCGTTAAGAGTCGTTAGGAGTAGTTGCATGTAATATATGACACAGATTAGATTACATATAACTGAAAAAGCTTTTCTGGGAATTCATTGTCTGTGGGACTCTAACAGTTTGCTTCCTTCAAGATATGAGTAATGTCCAAATCCCAAACTCTCGAAAAGGTCAGAAACACAAGGCGAATGTCTGGTTCCGTGAACCTTGTTTCATGGAAACACCAAACTCGTTGCTTTCACAGTCCCCTCTTGTATCAACTCAACTCACACCGAGAATTTAGCCCCTCCTGCTCTTCAGTGTTCTGACAGCAGAACCAGAAAACCAACTTGGCCAAAAAATGGCAATGGCTTGGAAGATCAACACCTCAAGCTCAAGCTTTCTGGGCAATATGTTCACAGAGAAACCAAGTTTTGGTATTAAAAAAAACATTGCTTTCGCTACTATGTTTCCAGGTGGAGGGCATTTTCCTCGTCCAGGAAAAAGGATGCTTGTTCTTCCCATTAGAACACTTCCCCTTCCAGTCAAAAAACATCATCTTCCCATCAAAAAACATCATCTTCCACTCAAAAAACATCCTCTTCCCATCAAAATACCCACTGTTCTTCCAGGAAAAAAGGATTCTCCTCTACCAATCAAACTACCATCTACCCTTATACAAAATGTTCCCTCCGCTCTACCAATCGAGAAACCTTCTACCATTATAAAAAAAGCTCCTTCAGCTCAAAGTAAGACGGCAAGAAAAAAAGGTTCTTCCGCTTCCAGTGAAAAAGCTTCTTTGACTGTCACAAAAAAGGCTTCTCCTGCTTCTCCGTTACCAATCAAAAAACCTTCTACCATTATAAAAAAGGCTGCTTCTGCTCTACCAATCAAGAAACCTTCTACCCTTATAAAAAAAGCTTCTTCTGCTCAAAGTAAGAGGGCAAGCAAAAAAGCTTCTTCCCCTGTCACAAAAAAAGATTCTCCTGCTTCTCCATTACCAATCAAAAAACCTTCTGCCATTATCAAAAAAGCTGCTTCTGCTCTACCGATCAAGAAACCTTCTACCCTTATAAAAAAAGCTTCTTCAGCCCAGAGTAAGCAGGCAAGCAAAAAAGGTTCTGCTTCCAGCAAAATTTCCTCCACTGTCACAAAAAAAGCTTCTACTGCTCCCAGTGAAAAGGCTTCTCCATTACCAATCAAAAAACCTTCTACCATCATGAAAAAAGCTGCTTCTGCTCTACCAATCAAAAAACCTTCTACATTTATAAAAAAAGCTTCTTCTGCTCAAAGTAAGAAGGCAAGAAAAAAAGGTTCTTCCGCTACCAGCAAAACAACTTCCTCCACTGTCACAAAAAAAGCTTCTGCCGTTCCCAGCATAAAGGCTTCTCCATTACCGATCAAAAAACCTTCTACCATCATAAAAAAAGTGGCTTCTGCTCTACCAATCGAAAAACCTTCTACCCTTATAAAAAAAGCTTCTTCTGCTCAAAGTAAGAAGTCAAGCAAAAAAGGCTCTTCTGCTACCAGCAAAACAACTTCCACCACTGTCACAGAAAAAGCTTCTCCTGCTCCCAGCAAAAGGGCTTCTCCATTACCAATCAAAAAACCTTCCACCCTTTTGAAAAAAGCTTCTTCTGCTCTACCAATCAAAAAACCTTCTACACTTATAAAAAAAGCTTCTTCTGCTCAAAGTAAGAAGGCAAGCAAAAGAGGTTATTCAGATACCAGCAAAACAACTTCCTCCACTGTCACAAAGAAAGCTTCTACTGCTCCCAGCGAAAAGGTTTCTCCATTACCAATCAAAAAACCTTCTACCATCATGAAAAAAGCTGCTTCTGCTCTACCAATCAAAAAACCTTCTACACTTATAAAAAAAGCTGCTTCTGCTCAAAGTAAGAAGGCAAGAAAAGAAGGTTCTTCCGCTACCAGCAAAACAACTTCCTCCACTATCACAAAAAAAGCTTCTGCCATTCCCAGCGAAAAGGCTTCTCCATTACCAATCAAAAAACCTTCTACCATCATAAAAAAAGCTGTTTCTGCTCCACCAATCAAAAAACCTTCTACCCTTATAAAGAAAGCTTCTTCTGCTCAAAGCAAAAAGGCAAGCAAAAGAGGTTCTTCTGCTTCCAGCAAAACAGCTTCCTCCACTGTCATGGAAAAAGCTTCTGCTCCAAGCAAAAAGGCTTCCCCTCTACCAAAGAAAGAACCTTCTAAGCTTGTGAAAAAAGCTTTATCCACTCGAAGCAAGAAAAGCACTTCTTCAGCTACAAGCAAAAAGGCTTCAAAAGCTTCTCCTGCTCCAAGCAAAAAAGCTTCCCCCATTCCAAGCAAAAAAGAAGCCAAATCGTCTCCCTCTCCAAGTGTAATAGATTGCTCCTGTCCAAGCAACAAAGCCAAACCTTCCCCTGCTCCAAGCAGAAAAGCTTCTCTGTTTCCAAGAAAGAAAGAAGCCAAACCTTTCCCCATTCCAATCAAAATAACTTCTCTGTTTTCAAGCAAGAAAGAAGATAAATCTTCCACCACCTCAAGCAAAAAAGGACCCAAAGCTTCTCCTACTCCAAGCAAAAAAGCTTCTCTCTTTTCAAGTAAGAAAGAAGCCAAAACTTCTTCCTCTCTAAGCAAAAAATCTTCTCTATTTTCAAGCAAGAAAGGATCTAAATCTTCTCAGTTTTCAAGCAAGAAAAAGGGAAAATCTTCTCCAACTCCAAGCAAAAAAGCTTCTCTACTTTCAAGGAAGAAAGCAGCCAAATCGTCTCCCACTCCAAGCAAAATAGCTTTCCTCTTTCCAAGCAAGAAAGAAATCAAATCTGCCTCTCAAGGATTAAATGTGGTTGGTTCCAAGGTTCAGTTGCAGACTCTGGAAGGTTCCAAACTTGGCCTTTCAAAATTTCCTGACTTCAAATACAACGCTAAAGGTGGGATAGCAACTGGATTCGGCCAAATTGATGACTTGGGCAACGTTATGAAAGTAACCTTTGATACGGACAATTTTGAAATTCCATCATTGAAAAAAGATACAGTGAATTTCATGGGATGGCCAATGCCACCATACATGAAGATTGACATAATCCCAGAACAACTTTTTGGAACTATTGAACATTCAGGCAAGGTAAATTGAGCTCCTTCCTCTTGCTTCATGTTTTATGTGAAGATCATCTATTTCTTACAGTATCTGCTCTATATGTTGTTGCAGGTTGATCTTGAATTGGAATGCCAGGTATTCTTTTCTCTGTGGGGACTGTACAAACCACCTCCACTGCCTCTGAAGACTAAATTCACAACAGAGCAATCAAAAGGAGAGATACGAAGTGCAAAAGGGAAGAGGATGGATAAGGCAGGAAAATGCAGATTGGTTGGAATATCCAAACTTGAAACTGTGAATGACAACTTCATAACCAAGCTCTTAGATTTTCCAACTGACTACGTTGCCAACATAAAAACTGAGATAACCTTCGGCTACGCAGATGCTCCTTGAAGTCCACAGTTCAGTTTATTGCTATCACACACGCCATTTTGCTTTCTATGTCATAAGAATGAAACAATAATATATAACAGAGGCTGTATACAGTCCATATTATTAGCAAAAGTATCCTAAACTTTCAGTCATATCAACTAGGCTTGGATCTTGAGTATCCTGGGATAACTGCAATTCATATTGTCATTATAGGCAACCTAATGATACTTTTGAAGCATAAATAAATAAATTTGAATAAAGCAATATAGCAATGAAGCAAAAAGTCAATAAGATAAGGTGAAAATACTTCATTCCATTTATTTATAATAAATGAGTTTTTTTTTGGCATATACTATTTTCTTTTGAAAATGATCTAAGAACGGAACAGGTAAGAGTCAACTGAGAATTTGCTAGTTTTCGACTTATGGACTGCCTTTAACCACTTCCATCATCAATTCATAATGGCCATTCGCTGCAGTATGTGTTGTATTTCTGTGCAGAGAAAAATAGGGTGTCAACTACTGTTGCTACAAGGACTGAAGTACTAATAATAAATAAGGCTAGTCCAAACACTCACCTAAACACCAAAGCAATTCCTTCTCATTCAATCAGATGCTTGTTTCTAGCAACTAAATTATCAGTCAAAGGCCAGCCTTTGAGTTCCAACTAATGAAGCATATTGACCCTTCTTGGCTAGCAACTCAAAATGAGTACCCAATTCAGCAATCCTTCCATCAGAACAGAGTGCAATTTGATGGGCATTCTGTACTGTGCTTAATCTATGAGCAATCACCAATGTGGTCCTGCCCTTCATCAGAATAGTGAGGGCTTCCTGGACCAATCGTTCACTAACTGTATCCAGTGCACTAGTGGCCTGCAGCACAAAACACTTTTCAAGTGCTAAAAAAAAGGCTTGAAACAGAACATTGTAAGAATTACTAAGGCTTCACGGAGAAATATGCGGACTAGTGAGGCATCCAAGATACGCATAATGTAATACTGCAGAAGAAGCAAACAAAAGAACCTACCTCATCCAGAATGAGGATTGGAGCATTCTTGAGTAGTGCTCTAGCAATAGCGATTCTCTGAAAAGTGGAGATGAGAAACAAAAAGCAATTACTTTAAGATTTCTCTTTTTTTCTCTCCAGAAGAAAAACAGAAAAGAGAAAATGCTTATCAACAATAATTTAGTGCATACCTGTCTTTGTCCCCCACTAAGTAAGCCACCACGTTCACCAACTAGAGTGTCATAACCCTATGGTATCCAACAAGGTTCAGAAACAACTTCAAATTACTTGGAAGTCAAATCATAATTAAAATATAGGTTTGATAAGAATGACAAAAATAGCATCAAGTAATCAACATTCCCTCTTAAAGGATAATAAACCTGTGGAAGTGAAATTATAAACTCATGAGCATTTGCAGCTTTAGCAGCCTTTATAATGTCATCCTGCGATATTTTCTCATCTGGAAGCCCGTATGCAATATTTTCTCCAATGGATATCGAGAAAAGCACAGGTTCCTGGATAAATTTGAGGAAGATAAAGAGTGGTTATTTCAGGGTAGCCTAAGGTTAATTATGGATTTTAAAAGGAAAAAATTTCTCAAGCTACCTATGGTCAGGTCCCAAAGAGGGTGGTTTTTGAAAACACAATTTCACCCAAATCGACCCTGTAGTCAACTACATCCACAAAAGCACCTATGCAGCACCTTTTCCTTTGCCCCTAGCTCTACTAAGAGTTCAACTAAACCCTAATGTTAATATAACACAATTGGGAAACAAAAAGTGTGTACTAAAAAGTGTCCTTTTAGCATTCTAATGAGAATGAAATGCATAAACTAGCACCATATATGAATTGATCTGCAACGAGGTTGTCTAGTGTTGCTTAACTGTTCCCAAACCAAAATCCGGTATAAATATAAAATAAGCTTGCCATATATACTTCAAGTCAAAATCATCACCAAGGAAATTGGCCAGTTGGTGGAGAACAATGCCTAAACCAAAATTCACATCACATCATCACCATCAATATTTATGATATTTTCAATTAAACATTGACAAGGTAGAAGACCCATTCCATAAATTACAAGACTTAGTTGGCAAATTATGTCTTATTGGTTGAATCCAGGAAAGAAAAGACCCAAAAGCCTACTTGATTCACTATGGAGACAACTCGAGCCCATTCTGTTTTTCCAAATGTTCTGACATCCTCTCCTGCAACTGTTATTCGGCCCATGGTAGGCTGCAGTCATGTAACCCATAGAGCTTCTATGATCCTGTTGAGGGATTAAAAGTAACAACATTCTAAATGTACTGAAACCACAATATCGAAAGACAGTGAACCTCATAGAACCGTGCCAACAGCTGGACTACAGTACTTTTGCCTGCACCACTTGGGCCAACGAGAGCAGTCACAGTTCCGCACTTTAGTGTCAAAACAAGACCATTTAAGATATCCACATCAGGTCTCAAAGGGTAAGAGAAATGCACATCTGAAGGCAAAAGTGACAGACACATTGCACAGGGTTATTATTCAAGCAAATAAAATATTAGTATTCAAATTGTATTTGCCTGGTATATGAAGTGAAAATAACATGCAAATTAACTTTGGGACAAAGATGAAATTAGCTCGTGCCACTATCTAGCAGCAATATGGATCTCTACTTAGAGCCTTTAAGAGTCAGAATCATGACATGCAAGATATGCAGGAAATTTGGCGTCAATGCATGTGAAAAAAATCAAGGGAAAATGCATTCATCATACCTTCAAGACAAACATCTCCAGACCATGCAAGGCTGGACACACTGCTGGCTGATTTCAGGGCTGACATATAATGCATATTTAGGTACTGATTCTTCCCACTGTAGCCATTAACAAAGAACAATCTAGTTATCTCATCATGCTCTTTTCTTTGCCGGAGTTCTTTCTCTAAACCATTGGCAAGGGCTTCATCAATTTCCACCCCAGATAAAACTGAATTAATTCTCTCAACAGCAGCAAGAGAGCCACGAAGATCTCCAAATGTATTCACGAGGCCTTGGACCTGCAAAATAAATACACTTATGTACCATTTTCAGGAAACAAATATCATAACAAGCAAGAGAGTAACAAGAGACTCACGGCAAATGTTAATGTGAAAGTGTATCCAATAAAAGAAGCAACAGTTCCAACAGAGAGTTCACCCTGCAAGAAAGAGAAATTAAATAGAATGAATAGCTTTTTAAAGAAGTTGAGAGAGATGGCGTTAAGGCAATGCTCCAATCACAAAAAGTATTTTGGAGGACAAACAAAAGATCACCCACCTTGAAATCATATTTTATTTAATCAAAGTATAAACACGTCTTGCAAGGACTATACCGATTCTCACTTTAACATTCACAGATCTGGATCTCATCATATGCTCCTAGTGTTTCTTAAATAAGGAAAAGAAGTCACAAGATGCAAGTGCTTACAGCCTTCACTTTGCTTCCTCCGAGACAATATAAAGCCAATAAAGAAACATAAACAGCAATTCTTGTCAATGACTCATTCACAGATTTGAAGGCTCCAAGCTTTATTCCACTACTCTGGTAATCGAGGACCTGCCAAGCTTTTTTTATGTAAATTTGACTATGATAAAAAGACTCCAGTGGCTCCAAGATTAATTCCGCATGGCCAAAAAATCAATTACCCTAGGTTCAGATCTTACCTGTCTACCAAACATCAACATTTGGCGCTTTTCACCACCAAATGATCTCACCTACAAAAATTACCCTCCATGACATTGAAGTCTAAAACTTCTCTTTCTTGTCCTTGTAAATTTCTATCAAACTGATTTGAAACACTTACAGTACGAACAGCAGAAAAGGTTTCTGTCACACAATCAGATATTGATGCTTGGGCCATTCCATGAGCTTTAAATACAGGTATGGTTGATCGCTTGTAGATAGCTTCAGAACACTTAAAACTAATCAAAAGGAGGCAGCAAACGGCAAGCAAGTGGAGACACTATAGCCTCAATCCAGATAGCAACAGTTTCAAAAGATATAGTGCATACAAAAACTGAATTCAAACTCATTTAGGTTTTGATTATTATTAATGATGATAAAACATTGTTGAGGGAAAAAGAAACAAGGAAAAGAAGCCTGATTGTCCTTGTAGTAGAAAGTCGACAAGAAAATGTACAGAAAAGTGTAGTAAAACATTCAATAGGGAAAGAACACTTCTATATTTTTTTATTATGCTAATAGAATAATTAAACCTTGAATAAACAGAATAAAAAGAACAAGCGTCAGAAAAAAGAATGCTTCCACAAGGAGAATATTTACCAACTAATACAGACACTGTAAGCATCAGAATCCCCAAGATAGGTGCCAACTGGGGCGCCAACACAAAGAGTATGCACATAGTTCCAGTTACCTGCAATGAGAGAAGGACAGAAGACATATGTCAACAGTTTCCGAGTAACAGATCACATATCGAAATGACGTAAAACGATGTGCTTCTGAAACTCTCTGATCATGAGAGTATTTAAGATACCAGGAAACAAAGCTCACTTTCGCAATAGTATAGAGTGTCTTGCCTCAGAAAGTGCTCTGAATCCACGATCCCTTGAGACGTTCTCGCTCACAATGCTATGAAGAGAACCCAAATCAGACGTTACTAAGGCACTAATTTCACCAACCTATCACAAGCACACAGACGTGGATTAACCATATCAAAAATGTAAAAACAATTCAACTAACTGTAAACAAAACCAGTATCACGTACCTTGTACCGATCAAAAAACTCCACCTACACTCAACATTTAGAAAACACATGAAAATCCAGTACTGAAATTTAAGATATCAAACAAACCCAAACGATGACAAAGCTTACACCTTTTGAACCAGAATTCTTCTGAAAATCTGCGCTCTAAGTGTTGACATGATCTTCTCCCACACAGTGTTCATGTTCACAACAAAAATTACAGTGAAAATCGGTTCCAAGGAGTACAAAATTCCAATTTTGCTTAGTAACCTCCACAGAGGCTCCTGTCTCGCGCCAATCAACACTTCGAAAAATCGCCCTACAATCAGCGAAATTGCTAACAGTTACAATTACGAACTTAAAATAACATGAGTTTATGATGATTTTCTCGTAAACTGAACTCAATCAGATCCGTACCTGAGAATATAGGCATAGAGAGAGTACACGTAGTGCAACAAACCAACGATAACGCAGAAATAGCTAGCCTGAGCTTATGCGCAAACAAAAGACTGCAGAGGAGGTCCCAGTTTATCGCTTTCGGGGGCGACCGCACCGTCTCGTCGTGATCGTCGGAGGCGTCGACTTTCGGGTCCGGTTCGCTGACAATCGGGTCGGACGCCGGTCCGGTGACGTAAACACAAGAAATCGAGCTGGTTTTGGAGCTCCATTTCTTCGCGGAGAGTGGCGGGAGAAGACGCGATTCGCTGAGAGTAGAAGTCAAACCCCGAGACTTGAAAGAAAGTTGGTGGCGCTTGAGCCTATCTTTGGCACGCGCGTGGACGACATGCACTGCGGGGCGCGTGACGTTCGTTTGGAGAAGCAAGGCGCGACTTGCAGAGGCCATGAGAAATGATGAGGGCGCGATAAAACGGAACTGTCCAAGCAAGGTATAGGGAATTCGTAATTCTATAATAGGAATCTACTATCCTGTGCACACTCGTACCTCGTAAAACGAAACTGTTCGTCCGATTTGGAGACCAAATCTTATCTGTTCTAATCCAACGGTTAAAAAACCACTTAACGGAAGTCAAAGACGTATTATCATTATTTTTTTGAAGAATTAAATTTAATTATTTCTATTTTAATTATTAAATTGTAAATTATATTTTTGAGTAATGTTTAGAAAATATTTTTTAAATTATATAAAATTTATTATATTACTTTCAAATTAAATTGTTAATTTTTTTCTGACCCTATTTTTTTCAACGAGGTATTTTAAAAGGGTCTCAACTATAAAAAAGTATCTTTAAGTTATTTATATTCAGATTAGTCCCCATTTGAGCTGAATGGGTTCTTTACAGGAAAAAGACTCTGGTCCTAAATTTTAAATGACTGTATATATAAAAACGATTTGTATCCGTAATCTCATTTAAGCTAAAAAAAATCTCTTTAGTGCCTCATCTGTCGAGTTTAGATTTTCTGTCTAATTTTATGGTATCTTATTGTGTACAATAAATCTCAACCATTTATTTATGTAGATCTCGTATGAGTCTAATATAAATAAATCATGAAAAATACACCATAAAATTATGCAGAAGATCATGTCCCTCGCCTGCCACCTGTAATCGTACGAACTCTAATTTTCAACCTTAAACCAACTGAAAACAAGTGTAGTGGTTGAGACGAGCTGGAGGTCAGGGCAAAACGGTAATTAAGGGAGAATCGAAAACACGTACACGTGTCTCGTCGTGAATGTTTAGTTCAGAGATGAGCTCGTCACGGGATGGTGGTGGTCTCTTGCCTCTGACTCTTCGAGGCCTCAAATTCGATCGAATCTCACAATACAAACACACACACTCGCACAAGCTCTCTCTCTCTCTCTCTCTCTCTCTCGCTCTCTCTCTCTCACCGATTTCATCGCGAGCTTGATTCTGCATCTTGTGATTCCGTGGAACCCAGCGCATCAAAATCATGGCGCGGACGTCAATCGCCAGCCGTTGATTTTTTGTTGAAGTATACTGATTAGTGTTGGACTTATGCTGCTGTTTGTCTAGTTCTATGGCCTTGTTTCGGTGGATTTTGATTTTTGTTTCATTTCTGTGTTTGTTACGTGGACTCGACGCGAGTGCTGGTGATGCGGATCCGATTTACAAGTAAGCTCTCTTTTTCCTATTCTTTTTCGGGCTTTTTAACTGTTTTATCTCGCTTAAATTTTTCTCTTTTTTCATAGCGTCGTGTTCAGTGGTCGTTTAGATTCATTTCAAGGTAATTGAACTTGGTTGGTTTCGTTTCTGATTGTAAAGTTGAGTTCTTTTCTACTATAATTTCCCCCGATTACATCAACGTTCGGGATTCAAGGAAATGGTGACAAAAGAAGGCTTTTGTGATGAGAATTAGTGGTGCAAGCTTAAATTTGATTAAATGAGTTTGCTGTAGATTGAACAGAAAGCAGCTAGTTCTCTGTTTGTGGTCTCTCCATATAATAATGTAAATTCAATTAGTTGTGGTGGAATAAGGGTCACGAACTTTGTATGAATTCTAAATTTTGAGGATTTGTTAGGAAATAAATAATGATGGAGAGAAGTATTGAGTATCCCTTAGATTACTGTCTCTTCTTTTCCGTTGTATGATTTTTCTACGATGGTGATTGGCCATTATCATTCCTATAATTAGGGTTGTTACTCATTTTCCAGGGCCTGCTTGGAGCAATGTGAGAAAAGTGGATGTGTTGGGGAAAAATGCTTCCAACACTGTAAATTCTCATCTGATGGTAAACAAATTGATGGTCCATGGTACATGCAAGAGCCACTTTATCTGAAGTGGAAACAATGGGATTGTCGTGGTGATTGTCGATACTACTGCATGCTTTTCAGGGAGGAAGAAAGAATGAAACTTGGTGGCAAGCCTGTCAAGTATCATGGGAAATGGCCATTTCAACGTGTTCATGGAATTCAGGTTCACCTTATTTTTTTATTTGGTCACAATTTTATCTTCATATACTGTTCTAGTACTTATGTCTTCCACCTCTCCTAACTTGTAATATAACTGTTTCAAGGAACCTGTTTCTGTTGCTTTCTCTGCACTTAATCTCGCCATTCAGTTTCACGGCTGGATATCCTTTTTCATTCTTATATACTACAAGCTTCCATTGATGCCAAATAAGAATACTTATTACGAGTATACGGGCTTGTGGCATATCTATGCAATCCTATCAATGAATGCCTGGTTCTGGAGTGCCGTTTTCCACAGTCGGTAAGTGTCATAATGCTCAGAATGTACTTTAACTAGGCTCTGATATTTTCCTTGAAGCATGATAGCAGACTACCAACTGATTCATGGTGGTTCGTAGGAAAGAAATGTTGTTGAAAATATATTCCAATTATCTGCACATATGTTACCATTGTTGATGTTCTCGTTTATGGATAGGTATATTGTTTAATAGGATGCATACACAAGGAATTTTTGGCATCATTTGTTCCTTATGTTGTACTTCTTCTCTAAATTCGCTGCAGAGATGTTGAGTTGACGAAGAAGCTAAATTGTTCATCTGCTGTGGCATTACTTGGGTTTTCCCTTATTCTAGCAATATTGCGAGCTTTCAACGTTAGAGATGAGGCTGCTAGAGTCATGGTTGCTGTTCCAGTGCTTGCATTTGTTACAACACACATCATGTATCTGAACTTTTATAACCTTGATTATGGTAATTCTTTCTTCAGTATTTTTCCAAAACATACACCATGAAGAAAACACTTGAATAACTTTTACATCTAAATTGCTTGTCCGTTTACTAACCTACTATTATGAATTGCTTTCTGTGATGTTAATCTATGCAGTTGTATGTTTAATTATAAGCAGTTTTACAATATTCTGGTCTATTGCATCCCATATTTTTCTTGTCTTGACCCGTTTGTTTTCTGAACCATTTTCATTCTGGTTTTAGACCATACTAAATCCCAATAACTTATAGTTTAAGATTTTGCTAAAAGTTTGAACCTAACCAAAATGAAAATTGGATAGGAGCAATGACCAGCATAATGTTGTCATCTTATTTTGGGATCAACAACAGGATAGGTTTTTGGATTTTACTAGTTTTATATGGATTGCACTTGTCCTTTTGGAGGTTTCAGAGGTCCCTATTTCTTTGCAGGTCTAAACTTGAAAGTTTGTTTAGCCATGGGAGTTGCTCAGCTTCTCATTTGGGCAATTTGGGCTGGTACTAGTCACCATCCATCCAGATGGAAGTTGTGGATAGTGGTTGTATGCGGAGCTCTGGCTTCACTTTTGGAAATATACGACTTCCCCCCTTTTAAGGGTTTTGTGGATGCTCATGCTCTTTGCTATGCTACTACCATCCCACTTGCTTATCTTTGGTGGGGTTTTGTGAGAGATGATGCTGAGTTTAGAACGTCAAGTCTCCTCAAGAAAACAAAGTAGACATTCTGTGAAAATGCCTGCAGTGAGGAACAGTAGGACGATTTGTTTTCTGTTGCACCGCTGAAAAGCAGTTTGTTTTCCTCCTGTATTCTCTTTTCCCGAATGTTTACATGTCAAGTCCTGTCATTTTGCACTTGCCTCTGGAGATATCCAGACTCCGCTGAAATTGTGGTATACACGTTTGCACTTGAACTTTAGGTCACTGCGACCTTTTTTGGTGCAGCAATTTGTTTTTTATAAGTAGGGGTTTTTGTTCTTCAGAGGATGATTTCATGGTTTGTACTAATTTGATGGAGAGATCAGAAATGACTTAGAATCATCATCTTTGAATTCAATTGGTCATGTTGCTTGTATAGCCACACTGTTCTCCTAATGGAGCACTTTGAAATGTATGGCGTTACAATTTTATCAATTCATTTTGACAACCAGTAATAGTCTGTAGGAATTGCTGAGTGTGTTCTGGAATTTGGAGTACCTTTTTTTTTTTTATTGGCCACGATGTATCTTAGGAGGGTCTTAATTATGAAAAGACATCTTTAAACTATTCACATTCAGACTAATTTCTGCTCAAACCAGGTAGGTCTTTTGCGGGAAGAATTTTAAACGGTTGCATACACAAGAAAAATTTGAACTTACAACCTCACTTAAATTAAAAGAGTCTCTTATCAACTTATCTACGTCTTGGGGTTGAAATTTTTAGTAACTTTGTTCTCATTCCGTTGCATCTCAAAATTTTCCTATGACAGGTGATAAGTGACGTGCTTACGGAGAAGGTTCCCTTGCACTGATGTGTATTATTCTAGAGGGCATTTGTGTGCAATTCTAGCTAACATGATTTTGATCACACATTGTAATCTTCTGCTGGAAACCTGGAGCTTGTAGCTTTCCTCTGACAATAGAGGAAATTAGAATCATAAGTGTCTTGACCTGTTGGCCATAAGGCCCATAACAGATGTTTTCTTACTTCTTAGAGATGATTGTATATAGTATATACATTTCCTCAAACTTTGGAACAAGTCATGGCATTTTTTGCCTCATGATTCCATTCTGGTAAAATTCTTAACAGAAAAGGGTATATTCTTTGATACTGAAACTTATACAATAATATAGAAAATCAAATAGGGTAGCTCCATAATGATGTGTCAGCATTAGTTTCCATGTCATCCCCATTTTCTCCGCCGCAGTGCGGTGGAGGTATTAACATTGCTCTGGCCATGTCCGCCAACAATCCTGGCATGTCGAAAACCGCCTCGTCATCCATGAAAAACACCTCCTCCTGTGCCACCAACGGGGTTGTCACTGTCGTAGCTTCTGTCGCTGTATTACTCTCTTCTGTTAATTCATGAGCAAACTCTAACTCCGGCCGCCGGAACGCTTCGGCAGCCTCTGCAGCCGCCTTCTGAATGTCCTTAGCCTCACCGGAAGCCGGCACCGGCAGCCGCCACGCAGAGTCGGCAAAATTCAAGCACGCTGACCGCCCCTTAAGAGCCAGCGCCGCCACATCATGAGCTCGAGCCGCCATTTCCGGGGTGGGAAAAGTCCCGAGCCATATCCTCGACTTCTTGTTAGGCTCTCTAACTTCACAAACCCACTTGCCGGAGTTCCTCCGCCGAACTCCTCGGTACACCGGATGCCGAGTCTCCCTGAACTTCTTCCTTCCAGCCCGCTTCTTCGGATAGCTCGACGCCAACATCACCTCTTCGTCTGAAAAATGGCCTCGAGAACCAATAACGCCATCCGACATAGGAGAAGACACAGTCCCCGGCAACTCCATAGACCACTGCTCCATCGACCCAAGTGAGAAAACATCCATAGCACCTTAAAGATTAAGTCTTTCAGTTGTTTTTCTAGTCAAACTAGTCGTATACTAGCTAACAGAGTACTTTAGTGAAGTGGGTGTACATCAATGGTTTTGCATGGACTTATGGTCGACTTATATATATGTTATTTATGGATAAAGTGGTGATGATAGTGGCAGTGTTTTGTTATAAGAGAGATGACGTTTTCAATAAACGGAAATAACACGGAGAAGGTGATAAGAAGACTGGTTTGTTGGGCATGGCTAAGAACCAGCTGTATCTTCTTCGGACAAGTTGCTTTGCTTCCGGAAGTTGAACGTTGAACTTTTCCTGAGCTGACACGTATTGATTTGACTCCATTCTGGAAGTTTAGATACGTTAAATACACTAAGACCACGTGCTTTCGCCTCTTTTTCCATTTTAATTATTATATTTAAAATATTATATAAATCTATCCTAAGTGTTAAAAAAATTTATCATTATATTTTATTTGAAATAATGTAAATCAAAAATATTTTACTTTCAATATAATCAGTATTAGCAAGGAATCGATTAAGATCGTGGGGTCTTTTTCTATCGTATAGGAACGATTGTTGTACAAAATATACGTCTAAGTAATTGCTCATAAATCACTCTTGCGAATGTATTCTTCAAGTAGGATACTTAATGCGATAGCTATAGCATTACACGGGTTTATATATATAGTGCCCAATATCCATCGTTTACAACTATGACTACCGGGCATTTAATTATATTTGCTCCCTTATCTTTCGTCTCTTAGTGTCAGTATCGGCTGCTCTTAAGTTGGGCAGTAAAAGTCGGAGAAGGGAAATCACTCATTCTTATTATTAAACCAATATTCTTAAGGCCAAAGAGTGAGGTAACAAATGGAGAAAAAGCTTTTCGTTCCTATTTTTTCTGTATATGGATCATCCAAAACTATAAAAATCTTTAGTTAGAATGTGATTTCAACTCAGCACTTTTTGAAAAGAATTGCTCTTTAAAAAGTACAATATAATGAAAGTTGTAAATTATGTTAGGAGGGGAGTTATTATCTATAATAGAATCAGTCAAGAGGTGGCTTTAAAGAAATTGGTAATCAAGTTGACCCAACTTTGACCTGTAATAGAGTATAATTGAAACTATAATGATTAAGAGTGATAAGGTATTTAACTAAGTGATTTGCACATTTCAACTGGCTAAACCATCTTAGTTTTTAAATTATTGGTAAAGCCTTTTACCCTTAAAACAAATATAAAAGCATGTTAAATTATATCAGACTAAAAAATGTTTTAAAACATTAATTACCAAAACATAATAAAAATTAAAAAGGATAAAAGAATGAAAGATTTAGTAAAATGGGGTGGAAAGCATTCTGTAAGTAGTAAAAATTAGAAGTAATATTTTAAAAATTAAATCGAAGGCTAAATCGATAAAACAGGAGGTTTAAATTTAAAAGGTTCAACCAGAATTAAACTGTCATAAAACAAGCTAAAGATTAAATAAAATTAAATAGCTTGAAATATTATTGAAAAATATCATCCTTAGTTCTTACTTATTGAAGAATTTAAAATTTAATTGAAAAATAAATTATTAAATAAAAATTAATTTTAATTTTAATTTTTAATTTATTAATTTATATAAACTAACCGATTAATTAATAAATGAATTAATTTTAATAATAAAATTTATTAAAATAAATCAATTCAAAAAAATGAAAAATTAAACGATTCCCACGTTTAGTTTAAGGCAAGCAGCCGAACCGAACTAAGGTGCCAAACGATAATAGAAGCAAAAGAGACCTTTTCAGGATGACGTCACGCAGTACCAATACACGGGTGCTTGACAGTTAATCCCCAACTGCCTGCTGTCTCTTGGACAGTGGATATTAGTGGAGGTCGTTGTTTTTTCCTACTTTGTATTTTTTTTTCCCGCGAAAACGCGTAGAGCACGTGCGTTTTTAGAAACAAGAATCTAGTTGTATCTAGAAATGGAGACCCCACGGGTTTTTCTGGTATTATCCAGATTTCTCTCACCTGTGGGACATCCTGTCTGGTTTCGAAGCAACTGGATTGAGGAGGAAGATGGTAAGGAAACTTGGTTCTAAGAAACGGCACCAGTTCAGTGCTGGAATTTCCGTGTATGACACAGAATGGGAAGGAAGACCTTTTCTTTGCTCGAACTTTCTCGCCGTCCAAACACCAAGTGGATGTGCGTGTGGAAGGGAAAATTTTGGAGGTTCTCGATAGAGTGTGAGATCACTCGGACCCCACTAGTGTTTGCGTTTGAACTGGTTCCCTCCTTGTAACTTTAGATACATTCTTATTTATGAATTATTAATAATATCCCTTAATTTACTTTTATTTTTTGATAATAGAAATCCGACTATAAGAAACAGTTTCTTTATTACGTAAGAATAAGGTTACATATTACTTATTAGACTTTTCCAGATCTCGTTTCACTGTGAGACTTTAAATTGAGTGTAATAATGATGATGATAACGAAGAGTCCATTGACAATCAATTCCATTATGCTAACCCAAAAATTAAACCCTTAGTCTTCATCTTCTTAGTCTTCGTCTTCATCAAATTGGAGACTTTGGGACCAGTCGGCCGTAGTCCTTCAGACCAAGTTCCTCAGCCTCCGAATTATGTTATAAAAGAGAAAGAACCACTGAATTCACATCCTAGTCCTTGTCTTACATGTGAAAGGCCCTAACCATGATCTCGTACAATAATTCTCGTTGATCGTTTCAAAGTGTAATGAATCTTAGGCCACGTAATGGGTTAGCTTTTGATGATGCTTTGTCGTACTCGATTCATCAACAAAAATGAAAAATGTAGAAAATACAAACTTTACTTATTTACTTTTTATCGTTTATATTCATAAAAAACAATATCTGTATAATATTTAAAATATCATAAATAGTTTTATATTTTTAATATAATAATAAAAATATAAACTTTACTTATTTAAAATAGTTTTATATTCAAGAACATGTGCTTTTGAATAGACAGATTTAGTGCCTATTTGGATTGGCTTGTATCAGTTGAGTCTTTGTTAGTAGAGCTTTTTTAGAAGAGCTTTTTCTAAGAAATCAATTGACTATTTTACTATCAATTAAAAAACACCTTTTTTGAAAGAGTTTCATACAGTAGACTGTTTGACAACATAAAAATAAAAAATAATTTTATTACTTTTAATTATAATTTATTTTGTAATAAAATTATTTATGTATATAAATATTATTTAAAGTATATTAAACAATATACACAGCACAATATATTAATTATTATATAATTTTAAATCATATGAAACAAAAATGAAAGTATATCTAACTAAATATTTTATATGGATTACAACATAAGCAAAACTAATATAAAAAATAAATATTAAAAAATATATAAAAAGTCAAATAATATTATATAAATCATAAAATAAACGTGAAGATGAGTTTATAAGTATTGTGGAAATTATATGTAAAACATAAGGGCAAAAGGGACTAAAAAAATAAACTTATTAATTGATATGAAAAATCTACTTGAAAAAGTTCTTTTTTGAGAAGTTCTAAATTTGAGCTTCTTAAAAAATATACTTTGGCTGTAAAAAAAAGCTATATCTACTAAAAAATGCTTTTTGATGTTACAATTAAACACCTATTTTTTTAAAACAATTTTTGTGAGAAAAAAAAACTTAAAGTTCAACAAAACAAATACTTAATACGACTCGTGACGAAGTTAAAAAAGAACATTAGCATCAAATTATACTCTTTTTTTGTTATGAATCTATCCGTTAATATAGTTAGATTATTTTCAAAATTAATTTGAAAATCTAAATTAAACCCTGTTTAAACATACATTACCTACTAATGATCCACGCGTTGGTCCCCTTGAGCCGCATTTGGAACAGTAACCCTGACTCAGGTGAATTGAATCTGAACCTGATAATTACTTTGCATCTTTTCAACTAAGTATATTGTCAAACAATAGGTCTGGATGCTTTTCACATAACATCTTTATAGTTCTGTGTTCTTGGACTATCCCTTCTAATCATGTTATCTCAATCAATCACTTCTTAAACTAAAAAAAAATCACAATAATCAGTTCTTAACCAAGTGATTCTAGGTTCGATGTAGGATAGAAATACAGTAAATTCTTGAGCTAGCTGTGACCCCCAACAGGAGATGCATCACTCTTCAGGATAGGAATACAGCAAACTCTTGGGTCAACTGTGACCCCCCAATAAAAGATGCATCACGTAACGAAGAAGGATTAGTCATCAGCTTCACTTCAGTGGACACCTTCTAAGAGAAAAAAAAAATTATTTAGATTGAATATTCGTGTGGCAATGTACAGAAGTATAATAATTTCTATAAGATATACCAATATCTTTAAAATGAGTTTGACCGTACAATTGAAAACTTGTAATGCGAATAAGCCTCGTAGTAGTCAAAAGATTTTTCAAGGAAACGGTCGGCACTTGAGACTTTGTAAGGATTGACATTGACAATCTCAAGATCGTGGGATTGATAAAGATCCTGAGGAGATATAAAGTGACTACAGTTTCATAAGAACCTCGACGGCCTGATGAGTTAATCTTAAATGATAAGCAAACTCTTGACAGGAGCAAGTGCGGAGAGAGACAGGTTCTCTGACCGCAGCGTTCATTTACCAGCGCCGTTTTCATGGATGTTACAATCTTCACGTTCACATTGCAAGTGTGGGACGAATTATGTAGAGTAGAAATGACATTTTGAATTTGGTGTTAAAAATTAATAATATAATATAATTTTTTCAATAATTAATAAATAATGTAATTTTAAATCATAGTCAAACTGAAAAAAATAAACAAGATAAATTACTATTTATATTTTAAAGATAGTGAAAATTTCATTTATCAATATCGTATGTTGCAATCTCATGAAAACAGCTTCTCTATTATGTAAAAATAAAGCTGCGTATTATCAGACATTTTCAAACTCTGCTTTATTGCGGGACTTCAGACTGGGTGGATGATGATAATAATATGTTACAATCTCACATTAGAACTATGTCACAAAGTATCTAAAGGAGTGAATCAGATTTAAAATAATTAATTTGAACTTATTATAATTAATTATAGCAAAAATGTTATTTTATTAAAATTTAACAAAATATTATCATTTAATTTAATGATTAAAGAATGAGTAAACAAAAATGATATTAGTTTCTTAATCTTATCGAATTAAAATTAAGTTGAAATTGAAAATATTGAACAAAATGGATTAACATGCCTAATTTAAAGATAGTCAAACATTTTTAAATTTATAATTACTAATATCTAATTTAAACGTTTCTCACACTAATAATAAGTATTATTGGAAACAACTGAAATTTTATTTTTGATATGATTAACATTTTTTATAGATATTAAATGAAGTCAAAAGTCAATATACCTAATAAATAAAGCCTTTTACTTTGCAAGGACGGGCGGGAAATGTCCATATAAATAATATTTTTATTGTATTTTGATAAAATGGCTATTTTTGTAATTTGAAATTATGATTTTACGATTAAAAAAAACAGTTGATTTGATTAATTAGTTTTTACTCTATTTTATTAAATTTTATGTATATATTTATATAAAAAATATATAAATATGTGTACAAAATTAAATGAAACCGGAATTAAAACATCCTAACCTGAAGAGGGCGATCCAACTCTTGCCTCGACACATCAAATCATCTGTTTCAGTTACTCTGTTCCAATCTCGTTTCATTAAATCCCATCTATATATTTATGTGAGATCCATATAAATGTGTGGATAAAATTTAAAGTAACATGATTGGATAAAATTTAAAGGAATATGATAAGAAGAACAGCTCTAAGGCCATCTCCAACCAAGGCACTAAAACACTAAATTGATGCAATAAATATACTCCAAATAAGACACCAAATCTTTACACTAAAATGGTATAATGAATAGTAATTTGGTATTCATTACACCATTTTGGTGTGAAGATTTGATGTCTTCTTTGGAGTAGATTTATTGCACCAAAACATCAAATTTCATGCACCAAAAGTTGTAAAAAGATATATTATAAATTAATTTAGTTAATAATTAAATTATTTATATTTAGTTATATAAATATAAATTAATTTAGTTAATAATTAAATTATTATAATATATCCTTTGAAAAAAAATTAGTATAAAAAATTTAGTAACAATAAATTTGAGTTAAAAGAATTCTTAAAATATTCCTTATCAATTAGTCTATTCTTTCAAATCTTTGTAACAAATCTTTGTACTTGGCTGGCTCTCAAATATTTGTACGTGGTCGGCTCACCCTTCCCCAGAAAGAAAGATCTATGTATGTACTTGGAAACCTGAAGACCTAGTCAGTCATAATTAGGGTTAGCCTCATTTATTAAGATACCTCATACCGCACCATTTATTAGGTACTTTAATATGAAAAGGGACGTATGAGGAATAGGGTGTCCGAGCACTTAGACTTGTTCCTATTTCAACTCGTGCAAGTTCAGGCATACCGAGTTAGTCAATCCTATAAGTCGGCGAACCGACTTAGTACAATATCTAGCCTGGGAATAAGATAACCTGTGCATATTATCACGTTAACATCAATTCATTTAATAAACGAGATTTATAAGAATTACATAAATAAGTACTAAAAAATAAGGTAATAAGAAGAGGTGATCTGAATTATTTAATTTGTCAGCTATAATACAATATATAATGGGAAATTTTTTGAGTAAATTTTAAAAATTATAGGAATATCTATAATATTTTTATAGTTAAATGTATTATATTTTGTTTGGTAATTTTTTATCATATTTTGTTAATTTATCTTTATTTTTATTTAAAATATACTCAATATTGACAATTTTAATACAAGTGATAAGTTTTAAAAAGTATAGGTTGGAATAAAAAATAAATTAAAAAGAAGTTTAATATAATTAATTTTTAATTGAGAACTTCAGTGTACTTCTAAATTTTAAAAATCACATAATAGTGTATTAATAGTATATTTTAAATAAAAAATAATAAAGTAATAATTAAAAGTCAAACAACATCATTTTTTGTTGATAATTCCTTGGATGGTGGGGTACACTAGCTTTTTAAATAAAATCACCTATGCTGGTCTTGCTGTTCAAATCTTGTTCCAATCCATTTTATCCACATATTTATGTGGGACTCACATAAATATACAGATGAAATGGATTAGAATAAAGTTGGAACAGCAAAATTAGCACATGTGATCACATCCCAACTTTTCTCTAAAGCCTGATTAATATGTTAATTACAGCTTAACTTGCCCAAATTGACAGACTACAGATTAAACAACTAGATGATGTCTATGGAACTTTTTTATGGCAGGCGTTTCCTAAATTTTTCAACCAAAATAGGTTATAAGTCCTCCATGGCCGACTAAAAGGTTCCTATTTCCCTAATCAAATTCAATAAGAACCAATAATTCAACCGTTTATTCTAATTGGTTGCCACCTTCAACCCTAATAATTATGTTTAAGGACAGAAGATTAAAAATTAATCTATTGCTTACTTCTCCAATAATTTGTTTATAAATCAACAAGGATGTTTATCTCGCCTTTAATAAATTGAATTAATCAATATTTCAAAAATCAGAAGCTCGTTGATAAGAAAAGAGGTTTAAAGATTAAAAGGTTCAACAGGTACTAAACGGTCATAAAATCGGTTAAAGATTAAATAAAATTAAAGAATTTGAAAAATAACTGAAGAAGACAATGCTTATATATTGAAAATTTTAAAGTGTAATTAAAAACGACTCTTAAATAAAATTTAATATGTTTATCAAATTGACTAGTTTACAAAAATTGGCTAATTAACTATTAAACTGTTCTGTCTTTAACAACAAAGATTATTAAAATAAATCAAACCTATAAATTGAAAACTGAATTAAAAAGTTAGTCAGTTTAAAGTTTTGACTGTTAAATCGGTCAAACTAGTTTAAATTTGAAAACATTGGAATTAATCTGTAGAATTAATTTTATATATTTATTAATTTAAAAGGTCTTAAGTTCAAATTATGATTAAAATTCATATCTTATTTTAGTAATTTAAAATGATTACTTAAAATTAAAAATACGTAAACTTTATAAATATATTAATTAAATCAAAATTATCTTAATTATAATTCACTAATTTATCAAATAATTTGTACAATTTTATAACTTACAAAATATTATACACACTCCACATTTTATTTAATACACACAAAAAGTGATTGCATATTCCACCTCATCTTTTGCATTCTAAGTGGCACCAGACTTATATATATATATATCCTAAAACGTGATGAACCCAAAAGACAAAAGTAGTAAAGCCTGATCATATTACAGTAATCATTGAGCTTTTCAATAATCCAATAGTGGTAATATCTGTAATTATATTTTAATCTTCTCATTGTGGGCGTGGGACCTGTTGTCCCAACTTTCAAGTCAAAAGCTTTGAAAAAACCATTAATTAAGCCGCACACTTTACCAATCTCTTTCACGAAATCTGAAAGACTCTAAACCTTAACATTCAACAAACAATGGCTCTCTCGTTGACATTAATTGCAGAAGGTTTATACACGACGAAGTTCTAGCTGGAGAACCTGCAACACCACGCACTTTAATGTCTGTGAAGCTAAGTTCAGGATTGAAACAGAAGACCAAGTGTTTGTAAATCTGCAGATATATCACATGCGGTTGCTCCATTGTTGTAATACCTGCAACTACTCACATTTTCTGGTCCAAAAACGTGAAGGAAGAAGAACACCAAACTTCATCTATCTCAAGAAACTACAAGGAAGAAAAAAGAGATGATCTCTCGAATGCGGTTTTAAATATACATCTAGCAATCTAGACCAAAGCAAGAGGTGGTCGTCTAGTCGTAGAAACCTTCATCTTCCGTGTAAAATTGCGAAAACAGCAGAGAAGGATCATGACATGAGCATATATATATATATATGTTTATATATATGGATCACTCGTTTCATTGTTTATTTATATGACCATAAGCTTTCAGCGTCTGAGCTGGTGGGCGAATCGTCCGACGACGGGGAATTTATCCTCGGAGGACTCACCATCATCCCACCAGCCATGTCCACGAGTAAATTCGGCATGTTCAGAAGCATTTCCTCGTCGATGAACTCTTGACCACTCTGCTCAGTTCGCGCACCTTCGGACGGAACCCGACCCACTTCAGAACCCGCCCCTCTCGCCGCGGCAGCGGAGGCCGCGGCAGCCCGTATGTTGGCTGCGGAGGTTGACGCCGGAATGGGGTAGGACAGTATTGACTCCGGGAAATTGAGAGGCGTATCAGGGCCTTTGAGTGCAAGAGCTGCCACGTCGTAGGCAGCGGCCGCCATTTCAGGCGCGGGATACGTACCTAACCATATTCGAGTAGCCTTACGTGGCTCGCGGATCTCGGATACCCATTTCCCGCTCCGGCTCCGAATCCCTCTGTAACTAGGATGGCTCGGCCTCCTGCTGCTGCTACTACTTCCGGGTCTGGGGGACGGGTCAGATGACGTGGAGCGTGGGGATTGGTCCTCTGTGGGCACAATCTGACTAGGAACTTGCACAGAAGAAGGGTTTTGATTTGGCAGTGGTTTGTCGTCGGGACTTGCCATGTTACTATAACATGCATAAAAGTAAAAAAAACATATATTTATGTAACATAAAACATCATAAGACCAGAGCGTGCAAGTGTAAAACTAATGTTGTTTTAAGGATTCTCTTCGAAGGAATGAAGCGGTCAGGCTTTATATACGAAAGAAAGCGTGGGGAATTCGCGGACCCAAGTGCCTTTTGTCTGTTCTTTGTGGTTTGGATTTGGTAAATATATTAAGGATACAATGGTTTGTGACGTGACTTGAGAAAGGCCAGAGGTTAAAGTGAGCAGAGCACACGTATTAGGCACACAATTCCTAATTCTTTGTCTTAATTTATTAGCTGTGACTTGTCCGTTCCTCAATTTCACTTCCGGTCTTGTGATGTCATATCACAATGTGAATCATACTTGGTTAAGGGGTCTTATCCATATTATAAGTTGCCCAAGGTAAAAGCTAATGATAAAACACTTCAAGATTCAAGTAAGTTGATAAGGAGTTTTTCTTATTTAAATAAGATTGTGAGTTCGAATTATTTTTATGTATATAATCGTTTAAAATTTTGAATTTGAGCTTTATTTTCTGCAAGGGACCTATCCGGTTTGAACGGGGATTAATCTAAGAGTAGATAGTTTAAAGACGTTTTTCTATAATAGAGACCCTTCTAAAAAACCTCACGAAGAAAAAAAAAAGATAAACGGGTGATTTGCAAGATGACGTATGACAAAGATAATGATAAGTACTTACTTAGGTTTTTTTAAATATTAACACATATATTTAATATTTATAAAATATTTTCAATATAAAATTAGTTTATGATATATCTAAATTGTCTAATTGTAATATAATATAGGCTAAATGTATGATATATATATTAATGACCAACAAAAAATTAAACTTTTTACAAAACGTTTAAAACATAATTCGTAAATTAATTTAATTTATTAATTTCGAATTTCATTATCTTGACTTCCTTGGTATTGTCACTCTAAACCCTTTTGTGCTTTCCATTTCTTTTATTTATTGTTCTTGGTAAGTCATACATGATCAACTTGAACGGTATTTGACATGAATTATACATGCAATTAATTTATAATAACGACATAAATTATTAGAGAAGGAGAAGCAAATGAATTAGACCTAAAGATCATATGGTTGACGGAAGGAGTTGGTCAATTCCAAGATGAGGGCTCTGTCACAATAATAAATGAATTAAAAATACTAAATTATGCAAATAATTGGTGATAAGGAAATCTTCAATTTGCTCAAAAAATCATGCCAAGTGGGTTTTAGCAGTTTGACTAACCAAAAAAAAAAAAAAGCCATGCCAAGTGGGTTTCAGCAGTTTGACTAACAAAACTGCAAAAAGTCAAGCCGAAACCTTGAAAATATCTTATTTTCATGGTATAATTCTGGTGAGTGTTCATTTAATATTAAATTTTCACTTACAAATTGTAAGGGATTAAAATAAAATTGTGTTTATTTTAAATAATTTATTTGTAAATTAATAAATGACAAAATGGTTATGTTAAACTTAAAATATCACAAGAAATTATTTATCCTATATTTTTAATATTATTAGTGGAAATATATATGCCAAATTAAAATTGAAAAAAATTAAGAGCTTGATTGATAAATATAATTTCTTTTATAATCATTTGTTCATGGTTAATTATACTACCGATATATACAATGACAAAGGTACATGGGGTCCAGTGGTGCACTGCCCCCAAAGTTTTTTTAAAAATTATTTTTAATATATATATATATATATAAATAGAGTTATTTAAGGGTCAGTGATGCTGGGCTCCTAAAATTTAAAAAAAATAATATTCGGATCCTCCTATATCAAATTTTTGACTCCGTCATTGGATATATATATACATATAATAATTATTAAAAAAAATAACAACTCCATAAAAATTTCGCTTATACTAAAAAGTTTGAAAGATTCAATACTACGCAAATTTATCTCTAACTGATAAAGAATCCATACATATATATATGTGCATGTGCAACAAGTGGTAATTGTGCTGAGAGTTTTGTACCATTTTGTCACATCACACATCTCTCTGTTTGATATCTCGAGCTTCTTGATATTGCACTTATGAGATGTTATTGATATAAATTAGCATAGTTCCCACTCCAGATTAACATGCACATTATTGAGAATTGGTAACCAAAACTTTGCCGCTTGTTAGGTATAAGCATAACTTTGTAACATATCAGGTATATTTTTCTTACTATTTTCTTAATAACATTGTTTTTAAATTTGCATCATATAACAAAAATTTATAGTTTTTTGAAACTTTTATTATCCTATTTTAATTATTTATTACTTTTTTGTTTACATCTTTTTATTTATTTGACTTTTTTTGTTATATTTTTATGTCACATCTGCATGTGGGTCTACCGGAAACAACCTCTCTATTACGTAGGGATAAGGCTGAGTACTATCAAACTTCTTCAGACTCCAGTTTATTGTGAAACTTTGGACTAGTTATGATGATGATATATGTATGTATGTATATGCATATATGAATTTGGTAATTTGGTATGTACTCGTTTTTCTTATAATAAAATCAAATGAAATCTTTGATGATTTCGTGAGTACACCACTTTACTATCTTGTTTTTTGGTTCAATACATGTTTTCCAATTATGAAAATTTCTATTTTAACAATTTCAAATTCTACATTTTGGCATTTCATTGATGCACAATCATTTCTTTACAAAATCCAAATGCAACTACTGTTCTACTTACAAAAAGGAAAAATCCAAAAAAGGCTTTCCACAAGAATGAATAATTATACTTCCTAAAAAAATTTAAATCACTCACCATATATATTCATGTGAAACGCCACCATGTAATCAAGACAAGACACCTTTCATAATCAAGCACACTCCAAAATTAGATATCTTCAAAAGCACAAACATAACAACAACATCCAATAGAAATCTTGTTCACATGCAAAATTTAGTAATATACAACTTTACTCTTAATTAATAAAGAAACTGTTTTTAAGTACTAATTAACTAATCATAAAGCCAGACAATCACACTCTTGAAATATTGTCTGGTTCTTAGTTTTATACTAATCCCTTTTCTCACTTTGAAATATGAGATCTACATTATGGTTCTTGAGAATTGTTCATGTGTATTCTTCAAAAGTTTTTTTTTAAAAAACCCTTTGTATAAGAACCTATTAATTCTGCTAAAATTGCATTGAATGTTGTTTGCTCCACTCCAGATTTCTCACATTAATTAGACAGGATTTTGGTTTGACTACTATGATGATAAGTTCATCTCCACTTCATCATTAATTCCAAATGACACACAACCAGACAAAGAGTAACATAGAAGAAAAGCATAGAAAGCAAGTATCGAATTCCTATAAATTGAACATTTGTGATACTAAGATAGAACCTCAGGGAAGACTTTGAGCACTATAAACTTTCTTGCTTGCCCATGTCCGAAATCTTACAAGACAGAATGGGTCGGGAGAGGTTCGTGCCTGCTACCACTTCATCTGTGTTGAAGATCCAAATCCTGGTCGTGGACGATGATGCTACTTCTCTTGCTGTTGTTGCATCTATGCTCAGAACATGCGGTCCTCAAGGTAGGTTTATTTATTTATGAAGAGTTTAACCCGTAATCTGTACATAAATTTATTAACAGAGATTGATATAATGACAAGGCTCTGCATGCATGTTATGTTAGTTTTCTTCATTCGAACCATTTAGGAGACGCTCTTGATTTCCATTTTAGTGATCTGAGACATTAACAAGTGAGAGTGAAGAGACATAAGGGCATGTACAAGTACAAGGTTTCTGGATCTAAAATTTCTTAATTATCTTAACATCTATGGAACCATATAAAAGATTTTAATGCTTAATTTAAGATTTTGCAGTGTCGGAATTGAAAAAAATATGAAGGCAATTTTGATTTGAAGAAGATTAAAAAGGTGCTTAGAGATTTATTAATTTCATATTTTGAGTTTTAATCTTTTTCGATATTTAAAAAAATCAAAAAATTAAATTTATCACGAGTATTAACCCCTTTGTGATGTAAAATTTTCCGAATATTTAAGTCTAAATATATATCACTAGGGCCAAATTAAATGCAATTTACTAGGGATAAAAAACTAAATTTATTTGCTATTTTTAATTAATATTCCTTTGCCTTTATTAACAACATAAAATTCATTACACCAAAATATTATTTTTATTACTTGCCCCACTTAGTGCCTATTTAGTTGAGTTTTTTTAGGGTGAATAAGTACTTTTTTTCACCGCAATTTAAAAAAAATGAATGCTTGACTGTAAAATAAAAAAACACATTTTTAGTAGATATAACTTTTTTGACAACCAAAATACAGCTTTTTAAGAAGCTCAAATTTATAGCTTATAAAAAAAGTACTTTTTTCAGGTAGATTTTTCAGATCAATTAATTGATCTATTTTTTAGTCCCTTTTGTCCTTATGTTTTACATATAATTTTCACAATACCCACAAACTCATCTTCTCGTATATTTTGGGATTTATATAATATTATTTAGCTTTTTATATGTTTTAATATTTATTTTTGATATTAGTTTTACTTATGTTATAATCCATATAAA
>JANIJH010000007.1:56972248-56989569 GCA_024520975.1 Erythroxylum areolatum
TTTGTACTATAAATAGAAGGGTTAACTTGATGTAAGATACACCAATTTATAAGAAGAATTCTCCTCTCCTAGTTTCGATTTTATAACAGTATCCATAATTTTATATTAGCTCTGTTCTATACAATCTCATACACTTATGGATGAGATCGTATAGAACAGGATTAGTACAAAGTTATAATTACAGAAGATCTCGTCCTAATAAAAAGTTTTTATTATGATAAATCTAAAATAAATTGCAAATATTGAACCATAAAAAATTTAAAAATTAATATTTCATTGGAAATAATCATTATCGTCAATTAAAATATAATTTTAAATAAAAACTAAAAAATAAAATTATTTATTTTCTAAATATTTTTATTTGTTTTCAATAAAAATTGATTTTTATATTTAATTTTAAAATGTTATATTTTTATGATACGAGAAGAAAGCGCGGGTCATAATTGACTTATTAACAACAACTCAGGGATATAAACGTCATCTTTTGTCTTTATTGGACGAGTGGGCCCTTAAAAATATCCCAAACACATACAAACTCTCTCTCTCTCTCTCTTTTCATTTTTAGGGTTTTGAGAGAAGATCGAGTTGATAAGTTTCCAGTCGGCTTAGGACGTTGAATCGGTTCTTTTCAAAGGTAGATAATTTCACAAGTTTTAGTTTCTCTTTGGTTTATTTTCTTCTGTTTGCCTTTGATTTTCCGTTTGGCTCTCGAGAAAACGGGAGAAAGAGAACAAGTGTTTTCCTGCTGTTTCTGTCATAAAGATGTGATTTTTTTTTAATCCTTTTTGGTAGATCTGGTCGTTTTTTGTGCAGATCTGTGCATAGGATGTGTTTTTCGGTGATAAAGTTGATTTCTTTTGTGTTATGTTATTTGTTGTTTGAAGGTTTTCTTCTTTTGCTATTCACAATAACTGGTGTGTTGTTTGTATGTTGCAGGCAAAATGAGGCCAATTTTCTGCGGAAACTTTGAGTATGATGCGAGGCAATCTGAGCTTGAACGACTGTTTAAACGTTATGGGAGAGTTGAAAGAGTAGACATGAAGTCTGGTAAGTTTGTTCTCTTCTTGTTGTTTTTCTATTACTTGATCGCTTCTTTAGTGTGAAATTGCTATTCCACGGAGCATCCCTTTGTGCCCTATTCGGACAAACCGATATTGTTAGATAGATAATATGCTTGAAGTGTATCTGTTGTCAGAATGAAAGATAATATTTGTTTTCGATGATTCTGATTTTATATTTGAAACAAGTTTTGAAGGGCTTAATAATCAAAAGATCCTGAATGAAATTCCTTTGTGTCTGATATTGGATTATCATCTGGTCTTTGAAACTGTGTTTTGATGCAGTTTCTATGTCCAAATCATGGAAGTAATGATTACACTTTATGGTGGCTCAATTTTTACTTGCTATTTAACAAGGTGCAATTGGTTTGAGAAGCCAATATGTTGATGTGTTTTAAGTACAATCAACGATCAACAAGCAATAACTAATTGTATAGCTACTGAGAACTGAAATCAAGATTAGTAGGATTGAATTGTTTAAAATAATAAAAAATACTGAATGCAAATAATATGACGGTAGGATTGGATAGTTTAAAATAATAAAAAGTACCAAATGCAAATAATATGAGAGTTTCTGATTGTATAAAAACTATCCTATAAATTTCATATTCGGCACCCTTATCTCGAATGACTCTGCAATTTGGACATCAACCTCAAAATGGTGACTTCAGTCTACCGTGCGTCTAGCAATCACCCTTATCACCAGAAGTGCAGCAGTATCACTTTCACCAGCATTTGAGTTCGTGATTCAGTAGCTGCAATCTTTCCTTGTTGAGTAACAGTGGGGGGGTTCAGGATATGTTAGAGGAACCAGAAAAGGCATATTTTTTGACGTAAAACCCCCATATTCAACATTTTCTTTGACGCAGGATTATTTTCAGAAATCCATACTCTTCCTGGCTAATGGTGGCTCTTCAGGACTATATTTCCTGCCTGTGACGAGCTTTTCTTCTTGTACTCAAGAAGAATCATTCTGATCCGCAATGACAGAACCATACCAATTTTCCTCAAGTCACTATTGCCCTTCATTCCTCATGAATTTTGCCCAGCCTTCAATTTTGGACATGTTTCAAGATAGAAATCATTGCCGACCTCACAGCAGAGGCAGCAGAATAGATGGAGAAGACACTATATTCACTGACCCATCATGAGACACATCCACTTTTGGATTCTCTTTCCTTGACATCATTTAGTCCATCGCACAAGGTCTGTTACTACTTTTACTGGTAACTTGGTTTATAGATTTGACGAAGGTTGCCAAAATATTATTCGAGGGTTTGGTTTTAATCGGTTGGTGTAGTGCTCTTCAAGACAGTCCTTTCTGATATTCAAGAATCCTTTGACGGGAGGATTCTTATCTTGTTGCATTCGGTGAAAGTGTACGATAGAAATAATTTGCTTACATGTTATACTGACTATGCTTGTAGGATTTGCTTTTATCTACATGGAAGATGACAGAGATGCTGAAGATGCAATTCGTGGTCTTGACCGGATGGAATTTGGTCGCAAGGGTCGTAGACTTCGTGTTGAATGGACAAAGGTAATACATTATTTGCGTAGTTGATATTAAATCCAATTTTTAATATTTATAGTGTTATATTATTTGATATTCAGCATCTTTTGTAGGATTGTGTTTGTAGTGATGTTAATGATTTGGACTTGCTATTGATTATTGTTCTGTTCTTTTGATTTTGAAGCAAGAGCGAGGCATAAGAAGGCCTGCTGGTGGTGGTTCAAGGAGATCAGCTAATAATATGAGACCTTCTAAGACATTGTTTGTTATTAACTTTGATCCTCACGACACGAGGACAAGGGACTTGGAGAGGCACTTTGAGCCATATGGGAAGATAGTGAGTGTAAGGATTAGAAGAAACTTTGCATTTGTCCAGTATGAATTACAGGAGGATGCCACCAAAGCGCTGGAAGCTACTAATATGAGGTTTGTTTTCTTTATTGTTTTTACTGCAGCTCTATGTTTTTCTAAATTTTCAGTGTTTCAAGAAGGAGTTTGAAGGTTTTGTCCACTTGTCTGTTTGCGGTGTGCAGCAAATTGATGGATCGAGTAATTTCAGTGGAATATGCAGTTCGAGATGATGATGAAAAGAAGGATGGATACAGTCCTGAGAGGACTCGTGATAGGTCACCTGAGAGGCGAAGCTATGACAAGAGACGATCTCCAAGTCCTTATCGAAGGGAGCGTGGAAGCCCTGATTATGGTCGTGGTCCTAGTCCACACCGTAGAGAGAGGGCTAGCCCTGACTATGGACGACATCGCAGACCAAGTCCAAATTCCTATAAAAGAGATAGGGCTAGTCCTGAATATGGACGGGTCTCGAGCCGCAGCCCTTACAGAAGAGAGAGAGATGAAAGTGATCATGTTCGTGGCCCCAGTCGTAGTCCATATCGTAAGGAGAGGGTTAGTCCTGATAATGGTCATGGACCTAGTGATAGTCCTTATCAAAGGGATAGGCGTAGCCCTGAAAATGGTCGTGGCCGGAGTCTCAGTCCGTATGGGAGAGAGAGGGCAAACCCTGACAATGGCCGTGGTTCAAGTCGTAGTCCCAGTCCACGTAATCGTCGACAGGCCAGCCCAAATTCCCTACCTGATGAAAGAGACAGCCCAAATGATGGAGTTGAAAGCCCCATGAATGACAGATATCGCAGGTTTGCCTAAAACAAGCTATAGTTTCTTAATACCGTTGTACCAAACAAATATTAATTTATATTTTTGTATTCAGTCGATCACCCGCAGGAGACGAGTGACACTAATCCAGAAGTGCTTCGAGGGAATCTGGCTTCGTCTTGATTGCGCGATAGTTGAATGGTCGATCATGCTATCTGCATTATTCACTTGATGCAAGAACTAGCGTTCAAAAATCAATGTCATGTAGAATTTAGTTACAGTGTTAGACTTGGCAATGTATCCTTCAAATTTTTCGCAGAATTGGGTGGATCTTGTTATTTGCCTTAAAACTAGATCAGTTTTAGACTCTGTCAGACTGGTATTGTTGGAATTCATGTTGGACTCATTGTATTTTTTCCCACTTCTCTATCCCATCATCTGTCTTCTAAAACTTAACTAGCACGCCTGAGCCATCGTGATAACTTCATAGTGGATGCATTTGATACGGTTGCTTTACTTTCCAATTGCTTGAGGTTATCATTATAGGGTGTGGTCTGTATAGGTTCTTGTGAGTAGACGAGTAAATATAAGGAGTTGAAAGTATCACACACACTGTAGATTCTGGTATGATCTCTGATGCTTCTCGTATTGATAATTTGATATTAAAAAATTGTCTTCACATCAATCTGTAAAATGTATTGTAAGCTATATGTTGTCCTTTTAGTCATTTTTTTTGGATCATGAAAGCTGATCGACTGCTAACAACTCATTAAGTACTACCTTCTCAATTCTTCATCTTCAAACTAAAACAAATCACATTTCCTATTTCAGCAAATAGGAGACTATTATCATTCGTAAGTTATTCCTTTCTTCGTAATTTTTTCGGTTTATTAAATTTTAATCATTTTCATTTAAGATCAGATTATATTGTGTTAATGTATTACAATTTTTTAAGATAATATTGTGTTAATCTTTCTTTGATTACCATAATTTTTTCAAAAATATAAAATGCTATCTATTTTATAACCTTTTCCATCATATTTATACAGTTAAATGACAACTAATAGATTTTTACGATTATATTGTGTTAATGTATTACGTTTGTGAGATTATATTATGTTAATGTATAGCACTTTTAGGATAATAATATGTTAATGTTTCATTCATTATTATCCTTTTTTGTAATCTTTTTTTTTATCGACCGAAAATTTGAACCTTCAGTTGGAGTTTACAACTTTACTTAAAAACATAATTAATTAAATTATATTTCAATTTAAAATAATCAAGCGTTTTATTAAAAAACTTGATTAACTGATTATATAAATAACAGATTTATCTATAACATATTTATAAATAATTGATTAATTTTTATCACATTTATGATTTTATTGTTTTAGTTAAATATTTACAAAATACCTTATATTATCGCGATAATACTGATGTTTAACATTATTGGTTATTAATTATAATTATTAAACTTGTTAATTTTAAATTGTTAATAATATATTATATTATGCATTCACGCAAGTCGCTACCGTTAATGCAAATTAAATTTGCATTTTATTTATTAAAATTTATTTTTATTTTCATGATATTCTTAATTACAAAATATTTATTTCATCAAGTTTTTTCTGACAAATTTATTTTCATAACGAATTAACCTAAATTCTTATGTGAATAAATGATCCATGTGACAAACTAAATTTACGTAGATTTTGTCATATTTTAATTATAAAAAATATTTTTAATAGCTCGGTATAAAGAAAAAGATTAAATTTCAAAATAGAAGCTAAATTTACAAACCAAATCATATTATCAAATGCTCAAAGAGGATAACTAGAATAATAAAATACAATAAATATACATATCCATGATACATATCTATAATTTCATGCACTTCTTGAAGTATTTATGTCTCAAATATTCAAAATAATAAATTTAAAATTTTTATTTTCGTATATTTCAACGATAAAAAGTTGACAGTAAACTAAGCAGATAGTATTAATCTTATCCAATCTTGAATAATGGATTTTTTCAATCAAAAATTAAGTAAAATTCTTTAATATGTTTTTTCATTTGTTATGTCTATACAAAATACATAATAAATAATTAGTTTCCATTTGTATAAATGCCAAGTTATGTCCGCAATTAATCTTTTCAAATATTTCTGAAATTGTTTTCTCTGCCCACTTTTAACCTTCATTTTTTAGGTTTTCTTATTATTCGTTATTACCTAATTCATTCTTGAAGTATTCAGGTAAGTTTAATTTTGTCAAAAAAAAAGTATTATATGAAATTCTGCTATATTTGTTCCTAACATATTTCTTTTCATTGATATGATAATTACTTTTTTGTTTATTTTTCCATATTTCATGTCTTACATATACAATTTTACTTTATTAATATACTCACTTACATCATATTGGCATGAATTAACCTTTTTATATATCTCTTGACAATTTGATTGCAAATTTTAAAATTGCACAATATTCATTTATACATTAAATAATATCACATAAAATTAAATTAAGAAAAAAATTTATTTAAATTTTCTTAGTCATGGGTGTGTGGCTGCGTTCAATACTAAGTTAACTTAAATTAAAAATAAGAAAATAATTTATTTCAGATTTATTAAAAAAATTTGTCATGGGTATAACTTAATAAGTCACTGGTTAAGTCACACCCATGACTGCATAAGATTTGGAGTCACATGTGTGATTTATGTATTTTAAACCACTTATAAAATCCTAAATTATTTTATTTTTCACTCCAAATGTTGACCTATTTAATAATAACCAATTTATTCAATTAATTACAAAATTAATAATTAAACGATGATATAATTTTTTTTATATTAAATTTTTATATTTGCATTTACTTTCTCTATTTGATTCATTTATTTCAAATACATTACACTTTACATTTCCTACTTTTAAAAAAATTTTAATTCCAAAATTTTACAAGCTAATTTTAATTCATTTTTAATATTCTAACTTATATATTTTTAATATTTCTATCATAATTCCTTTCTTAATATACATTTAAAATTTTACAACCTAATTTTAGTTATTCATTTTTAATATTATAAATTTTTAATTTTTAATTTTTAATATACATTTAAAAATTTACATGCTAATAATTTGATTGCAAGCAATATTCATTTATATATTAAATAATATCATATGTTAGGTTATTTTGTTAAATATAATAACTTTATTCCAATCACGGGCCCTGAGTGATGATATTGGTTTTTCTACTTATATATTATAATATTTCTATTTGCCTACATTAAATATTTATAATTTTATTACAACATTTTAAATTATACAATTGACTTTTTTGAACCTTAATTAACTACAATATTTAATTAATAACAAAACATTCAATATTTTCATTTTTCGAATAAGATAACTAATTTTACAAATCTATTTTTAACATTATAACTTATATATTTTTAAGTGTTATACATCGTGAATTATCATATTTCATTTCTTATTTTTTTCCATTCCAAAATTTTATTAACTAAATTTGCCAGTTCATTTTTAATATTTAAATGTATATATATGTAATTATTTCATCAAAATTCTTTTCTTATTATACATTTAAAATTTTAAATATTAATAATATTATCACAAAATTTTAAATAACACAATATTTATTTATTTTAAACTTATTTTGTGTAAGTTTTTTAATTTAGTTTATATATTTTATACATTTATAATAAATACATTACACTGTACATTTCCCTAATTTTTTAATTTTTCATCCCAAATTTTTACTAACTAAATTTACTCATTCATTTATGATATTCTAACTTTTATAGTTTTAATATAATAAATTTTAACATTTTCTATAAAATATACTTTTAAAATTTTAAATATTTATAATTTGGTTACAAATTTTTAAATTACCCCATATTTATTTATACATTAAAATTATATAATGTATTAATGTACCGTGCGACTTTTTTTACCTTAATTAGCTACAATATTTAATTTATAACAAAACATTTAACATTTTTTATTTTTTCCAATAACATAACTAATTTTACTAATCGATTTTTAACATTCTAACTTATATATTCTTAAGTTTTGTATCGGGTGAATGATCATATTTCAGATCTCCTGATTTTTTTCATTCTAAATTTTTATTGACTAAATTTATTAGTTCATTTTTATATTCAAATTTATATATTTTTAATAATTCTATCATAATTCTTTTCTTATTATGCATTTAAAATTTTAATTTTAAATTACACAATATTTATTTATTTTAAACTTATTTTATTTGAGTTTTAAAATTTAGTTTATATATTTAATACATTTATAACAAACACATTACACTATACATTTCCTTATTTTTTTAATTTTTCATCCCAAATTTTTACTAAGTAATTTTACTTATTCATTTGTGATATTCTAACTTATATGTTTTAAACTTAACAAATTTAAACCTCTTTAATAAAATATACATTTCAAATTTTAAATTACCCATATTTATTTATACGTTAAAATTTTATAATAATTTAACATGTTAAAATTAAATTAAGAGGCATTATATTACTGTGCATTTGCCCTGCTAGTCTTTAGACTATTCTTCTGCACATTAAAACTTCTATGTAGTTTTTAATAATTTAAAGACCAAGTTTTCTTTCCAAATGGATGCTTGATATAGATCTTCTAAGATTACTTTTTGTAGTCCAATATCAAGATTTTGTTTGTTTATTTTATGCCACAATTCATAATCTTAGGCCAAGTATTCTAGATTGTCTCGTGATGCTATTGGCAAAATCTTCATTTTGCCACACTTTAGGGTACCACAATGTATTTCTTAGATTAAAATAGGACTGGTTTGCTTTTTTTAGGGAAAAAGCTGAAAGGGAAACATATCTTTTCTCTTTTTCTCTTCTTCTTTTTTCCTTTCTTAACGTGTATCGTTGAAACTAATTGTAAAAATTCTTACGTTCAGACGTGATCAATCAAAGTATTAGTGCAAAACCTCAATTCAATCAAATGCATAGTACGACTGTTTCTTCCTTCAAATAAAATCAACTGACACGTGGCAAAAACCCATTAACCCATGCCACCTTAACCCTTTTCTAGTCACGCTAGGAGGTAGGAACCGAACGGGAGTGGCATTTAATGGAAGAAGACAAGTAAGAAACAAGAAAAGGTTAGAGACAAAGTCTTAGGATTCTTCTTTTGGAATTAGTCAGATGAAATAGATTTGAGATTTAGAGAGAATCTACATAGATACCATCCTGGTCGGCTCGTCTCTTTTAACGTTGCACATTACACGTTTTAACTTCCAAGGAATGTGAAGCCACTTCCAAGACACATATCTAATATAGAATGTGCATTAGTTGTGTGTGTGTGTGTGTGTGTGGAAAGATTGATGTTTTTGAGAATGAATGAGTCACGAGATATGCTTTAACCTTATCGGTATTTACCAACTTTTAAGACAGCTTTTTATCAATGTTTTGGGACAAGTGTTAAGATTAAGATAAAGCTTGAAACCGATTGGTTTAAACTATGTGTTTTACTTCTTAGATCCTTATCTATCGGCATAGGTAAAGTTAGCGTTTCTAGTGAGTTATGTCTCTTACGAAGCACACAACCAAAAAGACACAAAGGGTATTGGTCTATTACACGAATTGTATCCATAAAGCCACTTAGGATTTGCTGTTGTCATTTGGCACTTTTATGTCTGAAGTGATCTATAACAGCTAAGAGTAGGGAACTATGTTTCTAGCAATGTTTTGTTAGTGATTAGATTAACGAACTAAGTGTTTTCTTGAAGTCAATAGTGAACAAACTAAGCAAAAATATTGTTGGTTTGCTCTTAAACAAACTCAAATTATATTTTTAATAGGCTTTAAAGTGAATTCGGATTAATTTGTTACATATTGTATTCGTGTCATATATAAATTTTATTATTTAATAAATTAAAAATATCAAAATATGAAGTGAAATATATAAAAAAGTGTATAATTCATTTAGAAATTTAGAAAATTTTAATTTATTAAAAAATAAAATTCATATGGAACACAAATATAATATATAAGTAGATCATTACGATATCCACATTAATAAAAAATTTAATGTCTAAGTTATTTTTGATAAAATGTCAAAAAAAATAATAATTGAAACATTTTAATACCACTGTTTTAAAAATTAAATTATCATCACAAAATTTAGTAAAATTTGAGAATTTTCTTATAAATTTAACTTTTAAATTTTATTAAAATTTAGTGTAATTATATTTAATAAAAAAGATAATAATTAAAAGCAAAAAAAATACAAGAAGCAAACAGAAAGTAAACCTAGTTGGATAAGAAACAAATTAAAAATAGAGCCAACAATGTTGTTCTTATCAGTTTCACCCTTTCCGAAGAGATGAGTCTAAGGTGATATCGCCAAGTGTGCTTGACGGTGTGCATGAATGTTTCTCCATCGTGCTTTTTCAGAATGTCCACTTCGCTCTCCACGATTTAGTCGGCAGGTAGGTATTTTATAATAGTCGTGCGAACAGTTTTAAGAAGTTTCTGATCCCAGGGTTTACCCATCTTTGTCTCGTATACCGAACTTTCAGTTGGACTTTTCAATATCATGTGTCTTTGAATACTGTAATTATTAGGAGCAATCCATAGCTTTCTGGAAAAGAGCGTACCCAGTTGAACTTTCGTTTCTCTGCACAGTTTTAAACAATGTTCTTAAACTCGGACCGGTCATTAAATCGGTGCCCTTACTGGTTACCGATTAGACCAATTCGATCGGTTCAACTACCGGTCGAACCGGTGTGACGTAATAATTATGCAATAATTATATTTAATTATATATAATATTAAAAATATTTAAAAAAATAAAAAAAATAAAAAAATTATCGAACCGGACCGGTCCGACCGGTCAAAAACCGGTCGATTGACTAGTTTTGACCGGTTCACACCGGGTCAATTGGATACCGGTTTTGAGGCATAATCCGGACCGGACCACCGACCAGTCACCGGTCGGACCGATCGGACCGGCCGGCCGGGTTTGAAAACAGAAGTTTTAAAAGAGAAGAAGGTCTGGAGTTTGGTAAACTTAAAGGGTCAAAACTCGAAACTATGTGCTTGGAAAAGGAGACTCTTTTAAGTTTAGTGAACAATGGCAATTAGACGGGTGGTTAGCAATGGAGACATTGTTGTTGGTCACAAGTTGTAGTGTAAAACCAAGACTTTTTGGGTTCAGGTTCCTCCTGAAAAATGCCGACTTGGACTCCAATGTTGTCCTTTAGTCGTCTCCTATGCCGCGACCGACTTCAGCTTCAAGCTTTTCTTTTAAATAACCAAACCGATGAAGTCGGTTTAATAGTAAAAATTTTGTATTTCGATTTTTAATTTATTAGTTTGATAATTTTTGATGTTTAAATAATCAATTTATTAATTAATTGAATAATTTTTATAAACTAATTTTAATTATTTTGGAAGATAAAGTTTAATCCGACTCATAAAAGTAAGTCTTCAAATCAAATATGCCTTCCTTCCCACAAATCACCCCAAGGAAAATAACCAAAAGGATGATATGAACTTAGGAAGTATTGTGTCCAATCAAGTTTACAAGTCGGCTGAGCCGAATAAGTCAGTCCGGAAGTTGAAGTTTTGAGCAGTTTACTTATTGCAAACTGCATTTTATTGACTAATCTTGATTAAGCCTAAGCTACGATGATTATCCGTTAATCTTGCATTAACTCGTACGTATTTTAAAATTTTAATTGAACTTAACAACCGAGGCTGCTTTGAATCTAAATCCATCTGTTCATTTGGCAACATACTAAGAACCTAAAAATTATGCAATTGCTCTGCTTTCACTTTTCACGATTTAAAAACTTACTCTTTTAACATCAAAACTCAAAATCTTAGTTAAAAGATCGGATCTTTAATATCATGCATCCGAGAACTAAACATGATTGATGTGGGTGGCTCAGCACTCTCATTCTTTAACTAGAAGCTTCAAGTTTGAGTCATGAAAATGAAGAAATCTGTTTAGCCAGTATTTGATCTCTTACGGGCTAATCCATAAGTAGGAATTAGTCAGAATATGGATTATTTAAAAGTATCTTTATAAAATTGAGACCTTCTTAAATACCTCCTAATATATATATATCATGCATACGAGGCTCGTGTTTTTCGCTGGATACTAGGAGACAAGAACAGAGTATAAAACCAGAACGTGTGTTTCAAAAGTCTCAAGCTGGCAAAACAGAGAAAAGATTGCTCTAAACCTCAAAAATTGACCCCCGTCTCCCTATAAAACCCCACATAATCCTATCTCCGTGACCACTTGCACACCCATCAAAAACAATTCTTTCTCTGTCTCTGTTTCTCTAACACAATCACTGTTGCTCTGTTTTGGTGTTTTACAATATAAGAGAGATGTGCCAACCAAATTCTTCTACTCTGTCTTCTCAGGGCAGTTCGGATCACTACACAAACCTTCCATCAATGGAGGACGAGGAACCGGAGAGGAAGAACCTACTTAACCCGTTGATCTTCAAAGGACCAACATGTAGCCAACAGAAAAAACAGACCACGAAACCACAAAAGACCCATATGTCTCTGGCAATCCAAGAGTCCATGTCCATTGCCAAAATTGCTTTCCCCATGATACTGACTGGTCTGTTGCTCTACTCTCGATCGATGATCTCCATGCTTTTCCTTGGTCGTCTTGGAGAGTTAACCTTAGCTGGCGGTTCTCTTGCTCTTGGTTTTGCTAATATAACTGGCTACTCTGTTCTATCTGGGCTTGCTATGGGTATGGAACCCATTTGTGGTCAAGCTTTTGGGGCTAAAAGACACACCCTTCTAGGCCTAACTTTGCAAAGAACTGTACTTCTGCTCATCTTAACGTCACTGCCCATTTGTTTTCTATGGCTAAACATGAAGACGATTCTTCTGTTTTGTGGTCAAGATGTGGCCATAGCCACAGAGGCTCAGTCCTATCTTCTTTACTCAATTCCTGACCTCTTAGCTCAATCTTTTTTACACCCTTTAAGAATCTATCTTAGAACTCAATCCATTACTTTACCTCTAACGTGTTGTGCTACTATTTCCATTCTTTTTCACATACCTATCAACTACCTTCTTGTCACCCACCTGAACTTGGGGATTAAAGGTGTTGCACTTGCTGGGGTGTGGACTAACTTCAACCTTGTTGGACTTCTAATCATCTATATCCTTGTCTCTGGCATTCACGAAGAGACTTGGGGAGGACTGTCAATGGAGTGCCTTAAACAATGGAAGAATCTCCTGAGTTTGGCAGTTCCAAGTTGCATATCAGTGTGTCTTGAATGGTGGTGGTACGAGATCATGATTCTGCTCTGTGGTCTCTTGCTTGAACCAAGAGCAGCTGTTGCTTCCATGGGCGTTTTGATTCAAACCACTTCTCTAATCTACATATTCCCATCTTCCCTAAGCTTCAGTGTATCAACAAGGGTAGGTAACGAACTAGGTGCCAACCGGCCAAAGAAAGCAAAGTTCGCTGCCATTTTAGGCCTCTGTTTCAGCTTCATTCTTGGATTCTTAGCTCTGTGTTTTGCAGTTTCTGTGAGGAAGATATGGGCAAGCATGTTCACACAAGATCATGAACTCATCGCTTTAACATCACTTGTTTTGCCCATAATTGGTCTCTGTGAGCTAGGAAACTGCCCACAAACAACAGGATGTGGAGTACTAAGAGGCACTGCGAGACCAAAAGTAGGAGCTAACATCAACCTTGGTTGTTTCTACTTAGTTGGCATGCCAGTGGCTATATGGTTAGCTTTTTTTGGTGGGTTTGATTTTCAAGGGCTATGGCTAGGTCTGTTGGCTGCTCAAGCTTCGTGTGTAGTCACCATGATCATGGTTTTGGGTGGCACAGATTGGGAACTTGAAGCACAGAGAGCAAAACAACTGACGGGAACAACAGTTGTTAATGTTCATGAAGATCAAGTAACTGAGGAAGAGAAGCTAACTAAAGCTGAAATTCTGGAGGATTCTTTGAATTTGTCTGATAATTCAGATGTTCAAAATTACAATTCACTCGTTTAAGTAATGTATTTTCTTGGTTTATCTGGTTCTTTTGTTCCTGCATGTACAAAGGAGGGGTTGAGGAACTGTATCTAATTTTGTCTTCTTCCTGAAGTTCAAATTCATCTCTCAACTGTTACTATTACTTTGTAAAAGAAGTTCCTACTTGATCATGGAAACCGAAATGTAGCTAAAAAGAACAGCTCCTAGAGTTGTCATTTTAGCTCGAATTTGGTAGGGAAAACTTAAACTAATTCAACTAATCCGACTAGTTTTTAATCTTAACAATTATTATAATTAATGTTTTAAAAACTAAATTAAAACTTTAAACCGACTAAATTTTTAATTCGATTTTTAATTTTTTAATTTGATTCTTAAAAATTAATTATTTTATTTATTAATTAGTTAAATTTTATAAACTAATCAATTTTTATTAAATTAAATTAATTAATTAATTTTAATTTAATAATTTTTAATTAAATTTTATTTTTTTATAAATAAAAATAACTTTTTAATAATTTTTTAAATTCTTCAATTTTATTCAACATTTTATATAGATATAATACTCGTTAAACCTCAACTCCAGATAATTAGAAATTCAACTTATCTTCACACTCGATTCAATTTAACAAAAAGAAGATTTGTAAATGCAATGGAAGTTGGAACTGCATCTTTATCGCATTTTTTTAATAATCGTAATGAACATTAAATTTTGTGCGTTCGGTTCGCACAAAAAACCTTGTTTAAATCGAGGAAGTTTGTCGGCTTATTCTTCCAACCTCGTATCGGAATATATGAAAAAAAACGTGCAAAACATGCAAAGTCTACCTGATCGAGTCACGCTCAAAAGTCGAGACTCCTTAATAGATCTCTTGCTTTTGCCTTTACTTAGGTCTACTTATCTTGGAATAAGAGAATCAGCCTTACGTCTGAGTGGACAGTAGGAGACAACTCTTCATGCAGTGCAGGATTATTCGAGAGAGAAAATTATTTAGCGTAAATTTTCTGAGGAGGTGGTAGATACGAGCTTTTTCCAGCAAGACGAAGAGATGTGGCTGAAGTCCAACCTCATGAAGCAATCTCAGATACAACAGGAAGCGTGGGTCATAATCTATGGTGTCGGTTGTTGGTTCTTATAGAAATGACGAAACAACAACCTGTTTGAGTCGGGATTTGAATGGCCGGAAGATGGTACCAGAATCATAATGGATTACGTTATATAGATCGCAAGAGCAAGAGTGATGAAAAATTGCGTGTTTCCAGCACAAGACATACCCGTGGGTACCTTCGTAGGCTGGACTAAACCTTTGAAGAGTTAAGTTAAAGTCAATTCTGACGGAGCAGTAAAGCAAGGGTCCACAAAGATATCCATTAGAGGTTTAATTAGAGATTGTCATGAGAACTGGTATAGGGGAGTTTCAACAGAACCTTGTAAGGGGTTTATCCTTATCTGCAGAGTTTTGAGGTGTTTTCTTAAGACTTACGTTAGTCTGGGATCTGGGTTATCGACAGGTTGGGGTTAAAATGGACTCACTCGAGGTCATTAATATTCTCTCTAACTCACACATAATGCTGACTGGAGATACTTTTTTGGTGACAAGAATCCAAGGGCTCTTATACTGAACTTGGGAGGTTCAACTTCAGCATGTCTTTCAGGAAGAGAACCAGTACGCCAACTGCCTGGCAAATCTCGTAGTCATATTACGTCCAGATCTACATATCTTTCAGGAGCTTCAATTAGGAGTCCAAAAGTTTCTCCGCAGAGATATACAAGGAGCTTTGTATTCCAAAGCTTTGAGTTAATTTTTTTCCCTTATGAGAAGAAAAGAGAGAATCAGCCTTAAAAGTGGGAGCTTTTGTAACTACTCCATACTCGATGCTATTAAATCTCATTAATGCATTTATTCGGACATCTTACAAAGCATATGATCTGCTTCCAAAACTTTTACCGGGATGATATTCTCTGCTCTATCTTCTCTATTCCTACTCTATCTCATCCAGAGATGATAGAGAATAGGAACCGAGGCCATGAAACAAAGATTTATTTATTGTGAAATTTGTAGCTGAAAGGAGATGATATAGAATAGGAACATAGAGAATGAAACAGAAGATCTCATCCTACTTTTACTGGATTTATGTCAGAATTGTAGATGGTTCATTTGATCAAATTTGAAATTAATAAATTAAATTTGACGTTTGAATAATTTGTTTTTATTCATAAAATAATTTTGTTTTAGTATTAAGTTTAAGAAATAGGGTAAAGATATGGGCACGCATATAATTTAAAATTTTGTAAAAAAATTATAAATTTAAAAACGTTTTAATTTTCAGTTTTTCAAAAAATTTACTTTTCTTTAAAAAATGACGACCAAGTGTATATAAGATGAAAAATCAGATATAAATTAATCATATTTTATTAATATATTAGACTAACTCAATATTTAAATTCGACGTAAACTAATTAAAATTGGTTTAGCACTTGATCATTTCATGTCCGTTCATATTCATATTATGTGTGTTTTTATCTTTATTTTTTAACCAAAGTTAAAAAAAAGTCATTTTTTAAGAAAATAAAAACTATATAAAAAAGTATCTTTATTTTAAAAAACTTTTTTAAAAATATTAACATTTAAGACAGTGTTAATCTGAGTCCCTGTCTGAACATGACCAAGCGTGTTGGTTTATGCCCATGAACCTTAATTTGAGTAGACGAGAAAGTCAAGATCAAAGGAAGCGGGAGTTTTTAATTTTTAGGACACGCTTAAACCAAACCACCGTCCAAGATCACATCACTGGGACCTAAACAGTTGATGGGCGATCCGGTCCTTTCGGCCTGAAAACTGTTGGAGAACTCTTGACTTCTTGTTGCGTGCTTACATGCGTATGCTACTGCCGATCTAGTTAGTTAGATTGACTCAATAATAACTTTTATTTTAAAATTAAGGTAATCACAAATTTAAGAATCTTTAGTTAGAAAGTCAATAAATGGTTTTTTTATTAAGTCATTTTTAGTATGAGATTATAATATTCATTTTTGTGCGAGAATTTATATTGACCGTTTTTGGTAATCAGTTGATTGCATTAATTGATAGCTGATTCTATCAGCTGATTTAACCAGTAGATTATTTTAGCTATTTGTCATTTGATGTTTGGTAAAATTAGTTATTTAGTATTAATTGTTTATGTGTAAAATGATTTATGAGGATATGATTTTAATTTTTTTTAAGGAAATGAATATTATATATCTTAATATTTTGTTGAATATTCTTATATTATAGGAATTTAAATTTTAAATATTTAATTATATAAAAATTAAATTCATAACTCTAATAAAAATATATATTAATAATAATAATAACAACAACAATGACGACGACGATGACAACTTATTGCTAAATAGTCCTAAAAATCACACAAAAATCAGAACCGGACAACAAAACACGCCGTCTTTGAGAATTAACAAAAACATGAAACAACATAAAGAAACAATCCTTACCCTTCATGAAAAGAACATTCACTCGTGGTATATCAGATCTTCTCTTCGACGGACACCCGCTCCCACTCTCTCAACCCTATAATTATGAGTATTTTAGGT
>JANIJH010000007.1:56995664-57019674 GCA_024520975.1 Erythroxylum areolatum
TTAAACCAATTAACCCGGAAAATGCCATGAATGCATGCCAAAATACTTATGCACAATTTAAGCAAATATTTAATAAATAAATAACAAACATAATTCGTACTAAATTCCTTTAATATTCTAATCCCTAATTTGGGGCGTTACATAATGAATTTATAACATTTATAAATAAGAATTATAAATAAATATTAGAAATAAATTTAATATATATTCAATATTAGTGTCATTTTAAATGTCTCAATAAAATATTTGTAATGATATGTTTTGTGTAAAGTAATATATATTTTAAATTTAATTACTTAGTAAATTATGTAAAAAAATTAAATTGTGAGAAGGACATAAAAAATATGTTAAAAAGAAAATAGACAAAGTTAAAGTTGTCTTTTGACAATTTTTGATACATGAATAATAAAATATCAAATTTGGTGTATTACTAATTTACTATTCATTACACTATTTCCGTGTTAGATTTTGGTGTCTTCCTTGAAATAAATTCGTTACACTAGAACACCAAATTTAGTGTTTTGGTGTCTTCTTTGGAGATGGCCTTAGTTAACAAAAATCTATACAATGAGTAATTAAATATTTTCAAGTGTTACACCTTATATTTATACCAGATCTTGATGATTACCTAAATTTAAATTATTATTTAATTTTAAAATATTAATTAATAAAATTATTACTTACATATGTTTAATATTCAATATACATTAATATATTAATAATATATCATAATAAAAGAAAATGTTAAGAATATTTTAGAGAGTGATACATATGGGGACATGTGATTGGAGAAATTTGTACTTTTCCTTTTTGGAGAACAAAGACAAAACCCATTATGAACTTGTTCTCTCTTTTGATTGAAGCACTCGATCCTCAATTGTTTGGAGTTCAATTTCTATCCATAAAAGGGCAGCTGGATCGAACATGCTTAGCCTACACTCTTTATTTTCAATTTAGTAGTTGGTATTCTGAAGCTAAAAGAGGAAGGTTTACTGAATTTGGAATAGGTCACTCGTCAACATCCGCCATTAAAGAACTAATCATCATTTAGGTTTAGCACTCCTTTTTCTTTTTAACTTGCACTTAGCATCTGTATGATTGCTTGGTTAGTTACTCCAATGGCTTACTTAATCCTCTCTGTTGCACCTTCCTTTTTTGTCAGCTTGTAGCCATTGCAGGAAGCAAACTATAGTATTTTAATTTTGGTGTTGAACCCTTTTTTTAGTTTTTTATTTGTCTTCAACCACTAATTTTTAATTTAGGGTTGACACTTTAATGCAACCAGAACCATTCAAGTGTTTTGTGTAGATGAATAACCAGAAACCCCATTTATTTCTCTGCTGAACTGAATTAACATATAAAAAGGTTGTGGGGGTGTGCTAAGAAATCTAAATACATCAATGAATGTAGATAGTAACAGACCAATTGGAGACAAACCCAAACGCACATCATCCACACACAATTAAACATGAAAAATCAGGAAAAAAAATACAATGGCTACAACGTGGCACAGAGGTTAGTCGAAGAAGTCCCATGAGAACTTTGGTTGGTGAGCGGATCCATTATTGGTGGTGCTGGAGGTTGATGATGAGGGGACCGCCGGAGTTGAATCAAACGTTTCCCATTGTGTTGTTACCACCACTTGCCCTGACGTCGAACACTTGGTATGCTTTGTTTGGTGTTCCTGAATCGGTGCTAGTCTCTGCCCATTTGCGTGCTTTTGTTGGCGACTGATTGGGGTGTGGTTTCCATTACTAACATTGGGTTCAGAGTTCTTGATCTTTAACATATCCAGAGTTTCAACGTATTTCTGAACTCTTCTCACCTGCATTTTCCTTTGTAGTTTCACATCACCATCTGCCACAATTCCGTCCAGTTTCAGCAACTGATTCATCAGTAACTCAATTACGCTATTCAAGCTTTTCTCTGCTACTTTGCCGCCTTTGGTAATTATAGATTCAAGAGCTGATACCTGACCAATGTAGGCAAAAATATCAACATCCAACGTTAGCGTATCGAAAAACTGTTACTGATGTCTGAGACTTTTACCTGGCCTGCGAGCCTGTCGACTTCCAAGCTGATTTCTGATATGGACTTTGATGCTTTCTCCATTTTTGCGTTCTTTCTCGTCTCAAGCAATCTTTTCTCTTGCCTAATCGGGTCCTCAACAAGCACGATTTTTGACTTGTCTTTCACTCCTGACATGTCGAGATATGCCTTGGAATCCCTCTCTTTGTCCTTGAAAACCAGCTTCTGATCTTCGTGGTGGAGTCCTGTTCTTCCTGCTAAGATCTTCTTCAACTCCCCTGAACCCAGAAATTTTACAAAAGAATCACATCTTCTTCAACCATTAGAGGAAATCACGGAGCTTTTAAACTTTATGTAATGCATGAACAAGTAGGAGATGCTTACCAAATGTAGCTTGAGAGCTGATATTGATCTCGTGGTACGTTGACCCGTATTTAACCCTAACTCTAATTGTCGGCGGCGGGACGGAGCCCCGATCGGAGTCCGGTTTTCGCTTCTGTACCAACATGCCACCAGGCCTAACCTCCCACTCGGCGCCAGACTCGCCGACGCCACCACCGTTCATCGGCGACAACCCTGTCGGTCCGTTCTTCATCCTCATCATCTTCTTCTCCTCTCCCAATGCGTTACAAGAAACAAAAATTAATGGCACTTTTAAGATACAAAGAGGGTTCAGATCTCCAAGAACTCTGTCTCCACACGATCTCTGTTAGAAATCAAACATACCCGTTTCAGACAGCAGCTGATAGTCCCTGTTTTAGAAACCTTTGACTCGAACATTAACCGAGTCCAATCTCAAAAGCCACGCGTAGAGAGAGAAAGAGAGAAAGTGGCACTTCCACTATCTTGTTCCGTCTTCGTAGAATCAAATGGCGTCTCTTTAAAGAAAAACCAACGATTCCTACAAATTCTTCCAATTCAAGAAAACCTCGAAACCCAGAATCTGCCAAATGTCAGTGGTGAACAAACTAAACCACCCAGATCTCCTCCACACAAATGCAACCAAAGAAGGTCAAGTCTTTGATAAAAAAAAGATCAAAACTTTCCTCTAAAAAATAATCAAAAACCACGAAAAAATAAAAAACCAACGAAAATGGTATCTCAAAATATAATTATTGCCTCTCGACCTCCTCTCCCTCTCTCTCTCTCTCTCTCTGCTCTGAAGATTTCAAAGAAGAATAGGAGATATGAGAGGAAAACGTGGAGTGAATATAAAAACGAGTGGACAGCTAACCAAGCTGGTATTGTGACCTGAGAACTATAAACATATATAAACACACTCGAATTTATAATTTAAATTACATAAATTTCTAATTTTTAGTTGAAGAAAAAGAAAAAAGAGGAAAGAAGATAACTAACCAGTAACTACGAAAGCCGCCAAAGCTACTGTTTAAGGTTAATGGGAGGAGGGAGGGAGAGGGTGAATGAGTGTTTTGTTGTATGCTAGTCTATGGGAACAAATGATGGACTAGCTGTGTATCAGAGACACATGGAGTAATAGGGGCAATCATGAACATTCCAATCATTGTGTTGTGAATAAGAGTGCAGTTGTTGGGGGTGTAGATGGCGGGTTGGACACGTGGAGGTTAGATGTGGGATCGAGTTCATCATCGCTTTGATCACACGTGTTCCAATCTAATTTTGACATTTTACTATATCATAAAAATGTTTTTAGTACTAATTCTAATTGGCTCTCAAATAAATAAAATTATTAAACCTTATCAAATTTTATTTTTTATAAATGATATGTTGTCTATTTAATTCACCAATTCTTCTAAAGTCTAAATAATTATTTTAATGTCATTAAATTAGCTGGAGGGCCAATTTACTTATTATATTAGCCCCATATTTTTTTTATAAAAATACCACAAAAACTTAATAAAATTGTAATTATAATTAATAATAAACTTATAAATAGGTCTATTCAATTAAAATTTATGAATAAGTGAATTAAATATAAATGTATGAATTAAATAAATTATAACGAAGTAAAAATAGTAAAAGTAGAACAGGCCATATGATCTTAGTAACTCTTTATTTTGATGTTCTTCCTGATCTTGTTTTGACGATGACAAGGTAAGACATGTAGTACTAAAGGCAAACAATGCTAAGCTAGTTACTAGATTTGTTTGTCTTTCTAACATAGAAAATTTAATAGTTATCAAAGGGATGATCTAACTAATAAAGTTTGCTTTTTTATGTTAATTTAAAAATGAATTGATTCTCACTTTAATAATTTAACTAAAATTTTAATTCTTAATTACATTCAACCCATTATTTAACTTTGACTCGTTCACTTATCAAATGATTTACTTGAACCTAATTTATATGTTACTTTGTTTAGTTCATATAGTAAAATAAAAATAATTATTATAATTAACAAAAATTTAATTATCAAATACATTATTACACATGGCAACGATCTCATTATTATTATTATCATCATCATCTAGTTTGAAATTTTACAATAAAGTAGGATCTGAAAAGATATGATAGTATGCAGCCTTACTCCAATATAATAAAGAAATTATTTTTAATAGATTCACGTATAAATGAGATATTATAAAAATAATGCAAAGAAATAAAGTTAAGAAAATAGAATAACAAAAAAGGTAATACGAAAATAATTGCTGTGAAATCAAGGGCCCTTCTAGGGCGCTTGCCGTTTTTGACTTGGGCTGACTCCACATGTTGTCACCGACAATCTCGTAAGAGCCAAATGACACGCTTGAAGAGACAACGTGGCAGTTTTTCAGCCGTTCGATGAAGTCTTGGCACGTGGGAGTTGTGATTTGATTAAGACAATGCAATCTACTTAAGACGATAAGGTTTTGTCTAATTGTCTTCCCGACATAGGATAATGTTATCCCTAATTTCTTTTTGTTACCTTTTATTATGTAAGAAAAACCCTCGGAATGGTCATAAATCATAATACACAATCAAGCAATAATTTTGATGTGATATTAATTTTTATATTTATTTCAAAAATAACATATTTTATCAGCATCGTCATCATTACTCAATCTAAAATTTTACAATAAAGCGAAATCCGGAAAGATTTGATAGTACACAGCCTTACTCCTACATAATAAAGAGACTATTTCTGGTAGACTTATATATAAATGAGACAATATAAAAATGATCTAAATTACAGAAAAAAAGTAAAAACTAGCACGAAAAATTTCTATGTAACTAAAATCACAATAAAAGCATAAATAAATAAAAATATAGGTAATCGGGAAAAATATGATAGAATCTAGATCTACGAGTATCTGATAAGCTATAAAGCCCAACCCTTCTTGTCTCTAAATAAACAAAAATAGCCTTGATAATTGGATTGCTTTCATCAATTTAAAATTAATTTAAAATTAAATTATTTTATTACCTTATATTATTTTTATCCTAAAATACAATTTCAGATAATTATAAAATATTACTTTATTTAATTGGATTCTATTAAATTACAATTTTGAATTCATTGAAATTTAACAACATTTTATGGTAAATTTGAAATCTTGTTTATATCGTTATTTATCTTATTTGAAATGAAGATATACAAAAAAGCAAACAATGATAAAAAAATTTATTGAGTAGCTCTAACTTATTTATTAATTTAAAATGTTAAATTAATAAATAAGTCCAACCCTTCTTGTTTCTAAATAAACAAAATAGCATATTTATTAATTTAAAATGTTAAAATTCAAATCAAAATTAAAAATTTACTTTTTGTAGATTGAATTTGTAGATATTAATCAATTTAAACCTCTAACTTATCATTATGATTAAAGTGGTAAACAATGTTCTTCAGTAATTATTATATTGCATAAACGTTAGTTTAACATGGTAATCTAGAGATAAGCAGATGGGGCATTAGGGTTTTGAGGCAGATGTGTGATTAGAGACAGGAGACCGACCAATTATGATTATTAAATCAGAGTGATTAGAAATTAATTACTTTGGTTCCCTCATGTAGCCACTGTGCTTGTACGTGTACTGTTTGTCTCCACAGAAAATGGTAAGAACATTGCTATAAATAACATTGATTTGTTCCACCTGCCCAAAACTATGTCATGCCATCCACTCTTTGTAACTTTTACCTATAGACTTCGTTGTAATTAGTACGGATGCATTATCTATTCACTAAGTTATTGTTTATGTTTAGATGTTAATTTATAGATACATGCTTGAAATATATAATTTACTGGCTGATTTGTACTTCTAAAATTTTTTATAGGAAGGGTTTGGTAATAAATTTTTTATAGGAAGGGTTTGGTAATAAGGTTATTAGCTGATTTTTAACTTACTGACTAAAAATTAGCTTTTTGATCATCTTAAAAAGTTATTAATGTATTTGATGAATGACTTAATTATTGGTTAACTTATTTAATCTTAATAAGACGATTTCTAAAAGTTTCATAAAAATTTAATATTATGGTATATTTAAAAATACCATAATATTAAAATTTTGAACATAAAGACTCACATCAAATTAATACTTTTAGTATATAACTATTATATATCGTATTTGTATCATACTATAATTATAGATTTTTAATTTATTAAATAATAAAATTCATACATATTATATGAAAAATATTAATATGATGTAGCTCGCTGCAACAGTCACATTAATAGAGAATTTAACGTTGGATTATTGCTCTTAAAAAAGGCGTTGGATTATTATTATTATTATTAAATTTATAAACTTAATTTTTGTATAATTAAATATCTAAATCTAAATTTTTATAAAAATATTCAACGAAATACTACAAAATATAATATTCATGCTCTTTTATTTTTTTTAAATCATACTTTTATAGGTCATTTTATACATCAACAACTAATACTAAATAGTTAAATTTATCAAACATCTTTAATAAATAGTTAGTATTATCTGCTGATTAAATCAGCTGATAGCTAATACAATTCGTTGTTTACTAAACATGACCATAATATTTAAATAACAACAATAATAACACTTATTTTGTTAAAAATAAAAATTTTCTTATATATATATATAACAATCGAATTTAATAAGCATTAAAAAGTATCAGCTATGGTTAGATCATCTTGGTGTATACATATATATAACAATCGAATTTAATATGCATTAAAAAGTATCAGCTATGGTTAGATCATCATAAAAGAGAAGTTGGTGTGTTGGAAGTATAACATAGGGAGGAATATCATCAGTTGGCACGCAGCCTCCATCGTTGTCTTGCAAGTCAAAAAATCAGAGTTCTTCCTGTACCTATTCTGGTCGATCTAATAGGTGTTGGTGGTGAGTCCACATGTCGCCTCTGTCTAAGTCCAATAAAAGAATTCATATCTGTGTTCATCGCATGCTTTCTTCTACTAAAAACCAAAGCTTAAAGAGAAATGTTACGACCATTGATATGCCATTAAAGTTAACTATTCACCAGCAAATTTTCATCCCTAATTTGACACGACTATGACTGGGGGGAGATTGTTATAGAGCTAAAATTATAAGAGAGTTATTAATAATTTTTAAAAATTACAGATGTTAAGAACGATTAATTATAATAATCAAAGAATAAGTGTGAAAATAACAAGTACATATAAATTTACGTGATTTATCAATATTCGGTTAGAGTTTTATTTCACTATAAATTGTTTTCAACATTAGAATATTAGAAGAATTGAACGTATTTATATGCCTAAAGCATATTAAAAATCTGTAAAGTTCAAAATAGATTATCAGGCTGTATATCTTAACAACGTGCATATTAATAATATGTGAAATTACAAAAAAATCTAACAAATTTAACCTTATTGTTATTAGTATAATAAAATAAGATAAAATATAAATTATGTCATATTTCAATTATCCTTCATTCCGTATCTTTAGGTGTCATTATAAATCTCACAAAATAATTTTTAATCACCCAAAGTTTGTATGTTAGGTCATAAGTCAAGTCAGGTTATTACAAAATTTAAAGTAACATAACATGATTACGTAAGACGAAATGAAATCGTTTGCAAGTTGTAACCGAGTGATCACGAGCTGAATTGCTGTGTAATCACGTTATACTTCAATCAAATTTAGAAGGAAAACAGATTGCCAACTTCGATCTGGATCTCCAATTACGTAGGCCCTCACGAAAATAAACTTTATCTTGGATTGTATTATTCATTGTGTTATTATTTTCTCGTCGAACACTTGGCAACTGGAAATACACAATCCTTTCCTTTTCTTTTTATTCAACCATTTGTTTAGAAGGTGTTAGAAATACATGAATTATGAATAATAATGGAGGCATGCATTTCGTCATCATTAGAGGGAGGATTGGTAGACCTCTTGGCCTGGTCCTAGATAAGGGTAGGAAGCAAACTTGTTTAGGGCAAGTTCTCGTAAAAAATAAAATAAGTAACTAACGAGTTCTTATTTTATTATTTATAAAAGGTAAGAGTTCAATAAAATAATAAAAAAATTCTTATTTTTATCTCTTTTTATTTTTTACATGGGCTCAGAATAAAAAGAGATAAAATATTAGTTTTTTTTTACTTTACTCGTAACCTATAAAATGTTAAGAACGACCCTGCTTATTAATCTTTGATTTTATAAAAAATGTATTATTGAATCTGTCTCATTCCTATCCGGCTTATCTTATCTTAATGTCTGGTTGCTAACATAATCATTTTAATAATCTAGCCTCTCCTTAAACCATTAGAGCTGTATAGGATATTGAAGAAACATGACCTGAAGCTTTGTAGAGTCCAGGTCCCTAACTACGTTCTAGTCAGGTTTAGGTTCCAGGAAAAAGTTCGACGGTTTCAGGTTCCTGGTTACATTTTAACCAGGCTTAGTTTCCAGGACAAAATTTGACAGTTTCAGGTCCAATCCAACCTTGATATGAATAGATCATACAGTTTACTAGAGCCTGGAACTATATGGAAAGTATATGAATTAATAGTGATATTATATATTTAAAAATCACAATTACACTAATGGTTTTTAGATTATAAATAATTATGAAATGGAACAGTTGAGGAAATAGAAAAAAGTGTAGTAGAGTAATGAAAGTCGCAGATGCTTTAGATTCCCGTTTTGTTGGAAAAGACACTGGACAGGATTCTTTCTCAAGTTTCCTAGGATGAACTGTGATGTACTTGCTTTTGTTCCTGGTAATGCTTTGTTATTTTCTGTTCCATTTTCATATCCGAACTAGGTTAGCAACATGAAGAATCATTGGAAGTACCAATGGTGAATGATCAATGATCTCGCTGTGGTGCTACGATCCAGATTTCGAGGAACTTCTCCAAAACCTGAGGCTGATCACGATGGAGAAGATCTAGCAGGAGATATTTCAGTAAGCATGTCTAGAAATCAGATTTTGAAATTGTTGAGATAATTTTGCTGTACTGTTATCTTGTTAAAACAAAAACTGATAAAGAATTATTAGCTTTGCAGATAAGTAATGTAGAGAAAGTAAAGAACACCGAGAATTTTTACTTAGTTTGATAGCTTTCAATGCTATCTACATTCAAAATTTCTACTTATATGATTTTCACTAATATGAAAAAGAAGACGAGAACTTGTACAAAGAATGGGTGTTTTTTGAAAATACTTGCAAAGAGCCTTCAAAAATCTCATAGTACTCACAAGTAAGTATTCTAACATTTTCTGATATTTTTCTCGCTCTATTCTTGCACTCTCAAATTAATTGAATACAATGTAAATTGAATGAAGAAGTTTCTGAATTGTTCTCTTCTACTTGAGTTGCTTCTTTTATAGGTGAAGAAGATGATGGCTTTCGGATGAGTTTACTTAAATTAGACAGTGATCCTGTGCCTCTCACATGAGTCACTTATGCTCCTACTTGAAGTTGTGTTTTTGTAATTGAAACTTCTGATGTATTAATACGATAATGTATTGACCTTATACTTCAGACTTGTGATTTTTGACATGAGTGTATCACGTGTGTATGTCTTGAGCTAAGTTATTTAGGTTATGACCGAATAGCATTTTCAAGAGTCTCTCTCTCTTTCACTCTTCAATTTTTAGATACATTCTTCTTTGATTCTTCGTGTTTCTCCATTTTTTGTTATTTTTGACTTGAGCTTGATGGAGTATATGTATTTTGCATCACATAAATAATACCAATTTATAAGTGGAATAATTCTATATGAAAAAAGAAATAAAAATAGAAAAAGTTACGCACAAAAATAGGACTCATAATTTATTACCTTTTGAGTTAAAATGTAATGTCTCGAATCTCGATTGTACATGAATTCTTTTAAACGTGGTCCAATTTCTTCCTGAGGCTACTTCAAAACCATCATATCCAAAGGTTAGAGTTTCTCCTCTATGTATATATTAATACCAAGGCTTTTAGGTCGTGGTTGGAGGTTGGTTTTTACTTTAATGATTTTAGAAGAAAGATTGAGAGATCATAATTAATTTTTTTCTTAATTATTAGTTATTAATGTAGGGATTTTAATTCCTTTAAAAGATATGATCTATTCATATCAAATTATCGATAATAAAATAAAACGGAAGCATACTTGAATCTATTGTGAAATCTACACTGAAGATTTGCGATTTTGTCTTCTAAATTAGAACATAACCTTTTTTTTAAGAGTTTTCTATAATTATCTGTTTTCTTTTTTATGATGGAATTTCAGATAAGAATTAAGTGTACGTATAATTTGGGAGCCATAACCACTTATATTAAGGTAAAACCTTAACCTAATTTATAGTTTGACCATCATAAAACTAGAAATTATAAACCCAGTCTCTACACATATAAAGCCCACACTTAAAATAGATACATAAAGCCTAAAATATCATAAACATATTAGACTACTTTAATTAATTGGACTCAACTTTATATGATAGCCTTTATATACAATTATACACATATAAACCTACGTGTTTGATTAAAAAATCTTACAATTAATTCTAAAATAAATTATAAACTATTATATAAAATATCAAAAATTGAATTCTATTCATTACAATGACTAAAAAGATGAGTTGAAAATGAAGACGCATTAAAAGTATCGATATTAGCTAAATCTGTCACTTAATTTAAAATTATTAACTTAATAAAAAATTTATTTAAAATGCATTAAATTATAAATTATTATATATACTAAAAAGTCAACGTAATCAATACATAAAGCTTTTCGCTTTATGAAAGTTTAGGAAGGGTCATAATGTATGCAACATTATTTTATATTTTTATAAAGAAACTGTATGTATAAATTGAGTTCATATAAATTTGTTGCTAAAGTTGCTTTAAGAGTCACTTATGTTGTATATACTTAACTTTTGTCTTAATACATACAAATAAGACAACTTTATTATTATTATTATTATAAATAATAATAATGAAATTTATATTATAAAGAAAACTAAATTTCATTTACTTTAATGCTAATTATCGAAGATTCATGTATTATTATTTTTTATGAAACCTATATATATATTTATTACTAAATTTTAATCATAATGTTAGGGAATTTCTATGTGAACGATACCTAAAGTAATATTCCCTAGCCATATGATTTTGGCCACTTTGCAAGATACCACGAATTTATTTATATCAAGATAACATGTCTTTAGTATATGAAGAATTTTAAAATTTCAATTTATTTATATCATATTAATATACGAAGATAAGATCATAACATAATGAATTATCAGAAAAGTTTTAAAATGTAAAAACAAAAAGAATTATCCAATTAAGTCTTTCATTTTATAAAAAATAGAATAATGTTCGTATTAATTAATTCACATTATATTAATTTACCTTTTAAACCCATCACTTGAAAAATTAAAGATGGAATAATAAATTAAACATTGTTTAATTTTTATAATATTTTAATTAAAATTAAAAATTTAAAAAGTTTAATTTAATAACTAAGTTTTTAAAATTAGATATTTATTAGGTGTCACATAAGTGTCCATTTGTTAATTATATTAAGAATAATAATATTATAACTTAAGTTATATTAATTTTTGACAAGTTAATTATTAAAATAAAAATTTTAAAGGTTAAATATCTAATTAAAAATTAAAAAAATTAATTTTTTTTGAATATATTATCTCTTTAAAGAATAAAAAGAAACCCTCCCAACAAAAATTATTCCCCTTCCAACTCATCTGCTTTTTCCTCATCCCAAACAGGGCCTTACTATTAAGGACACGTGTCTGTTCTCTGACCCAAAACAGCTGGTGATCTGTGGACATGCCCGACAGGGTCACTGGTGTAGCCGGTCACCACTTCTCTGCGAGCCGCGAGGTATATAAGCAGCTTCTTTCGGTTACAAATGAATTGAAGAAAATAAATTAATATAAAGCGAAAATTAGCTTTATCCAGCTTGCTCCCTCCAGGTTAGTCGCTTTAGTTTAATTCTTGTTTAAGAGATTAAATTTGAGCTCTTTTTTTCTTTTTAAGCTTGGATTAGTGTTAAAGGTGCTAACTTTGATCGATCTCTAGCGCAAGATTTTAGTTAGTGATTATCTTTCCCCTCCCTTTTTCTGTTATTTCGTTTGGGCTTCTTGATGTTTTGATCTTTCGGTTTACGTTTCTGATTGGATGGTTTAGTTAAGGTTGGGGCGTGGGTTTATTCTGGGGTTTTTGATTTGGGAAATTGGGGCATTGTTGTTCTTGGTTTTGAGTTTACTCTCACTTGTTTGTTGTGAATCCTAGTTGTTGGGATTGGCTTGAAATGCAAGCTTTATTAGCCGTTGATGGCTTGAGTTCTTGGGTTTGGGATTTAGGCCGTTATCTCACCTAAATTTGTTTTGTTTTGTTTTTTTTTTGCTGGCTAGTGCTGTGTTATAGCGTTTTTGGGTTTGGAGCTAGGGTTTTCTTGGGTTTACTGAAATTAGTGCTTTTATGGTGTTGGGAAAGATTATGTTTGGAAAGATTCGATCTTTCTCCTGTGTTTTGAGTCGCAATAGATTATTTTTGTGGAGAAGGTAGTTTTAAGGAAGATCTCTTTTTTTTTTCTTTCCCTCTTTTAAGCATGTGTTTTTCTACAGCTAATCCTGTTTTTCCATTTTTGTATTTTGATTGAACTTTGTTTAGATCCAGACAGCAAATTGTTGAAAGGCCCAACTGGCTAGAAAATATTGCACTTCATTTGGTCTGGTTGAGTGAGACTGTGGATTTTTGACATCCTTTTCATTGGTTAGTAATATTGCTAACAGAAGCAATCAGACTTCTGTTTCTCTATGGTTGGTGAAGGGGATACTCAGTTTACTTATGAGTCATCTATACTGCGAACCCTTTTGTGGTTTCCTGGAACGGTTTAGCTTTTAACGATATTGAGCAGGCTGAGTGTGATTATTATTGCTAAAATTTGTACAACGTGGCTCTGGAGAGCTACTTAGACTCCAGCCACCAGGGCGCAGTGCCGGCCATGGCAACTTCTCGCGTGTCTGGAGGGTTAGCCCAGTCTTCCTTAAGTTCAGGAATTTTCTTCCAAGGGGATGGGCAGTCCCAAGCTATTGTTAACTCTCACTTCAGCACTTCATTCGGAAACTCATCCAATTCAGTTCCTGGAACTGGGCGTGCCAATTTGGGTCCAGTTTCTGGAGACATGAATAATGCAGTTTTGAACAGTGTGACAAACTCAGGACCAAGTGTTGGAGCAAGTTCTTTGGTCACTGATGCCAATTCGGCCCTGTCAGGAGGTCCCCAATTACAGAGAAGTGCAAGCATCAATAACGAGTCATATATGCGCTTGCCAGCATCACCAATGTCTTTCTCATCCAATAATATTAGCGTTTCAGGTTCATCAGTAGTTGATGGATCCTCTGTAGTGCAGCAAGATCCGAGTGCACACCAATTACAGCAAAGTCAGCATCAGCAACAAGGGGGCTCGAGTGCAACATCCTTTCCCGCATCCCAACGTGGACAAGTTCTACAATCCTTGGGCCCGCGTGCAGCAGGAACTTTCATTCAAGATCCTACTAATCTATATCAGGTTCAAAAGAAACCTAGATTGGACATTAAGCAGGAAGATATTCTGCGACAGCCGATGCTGCAGCAATTGTTGCAGATGCAGGACACCATGCAGTTGCAAGGCCGAAATCCGCAGCTGCAAAGCTTTCTTCAACAACAAAGATTGAGACATCAGCAGCAAATTCTCCAGTCTATGCCAGCACTGCAGAGAGCTCAATTGCAACAACAGCAGCAGCAAATGCAATTGAGGCAGCAACTACAACAACAGGCAATGCAGCAGGCACCTGCTGTAAAGCGACCCTCTGATAATGGGGGCATATGTACTCGTCGGTTGATGCAATACTTATATCATCAGAGACAACGGCCAGCTGTATGTTCTTGATGCTTTGCTTTTTATTCACTTGGTCTTTTGCATGGGAGCAACCTTCTATTTTCTTTCTAAGCGTAAATCTGTATTGGGACTCTTTGCCCTTTTTTGTGAACGTATGATCCTGTATAGCTACCTGAATTTTATTTTTTCAAGTCCTGAAGCTCTAAGGGAATTAAATATTGATATAGCTTTATTGGTATGACAGGATAACAGTATTGCTTATTGGAGGAAGTTTGTGGCAGAATACTATTCACCTTGTGCAAAGAAAAGATGGTGCTTGTCATTATATGATAATGTGGGCCATCATGCACTCGGTGTTTTCCCCCAGGCAGCTATGGTATCTTGCTTACTTATTAAAAATAAGCTGCTGTAGCAATTATTATTGACATGCTACTACTTCGCGATAAACTTATACAGTTGATGTCCTCACAAAATTTAAGCTATTTATCATTCTTAATCATGCGTGAAATAAATTGATGTCTTGATTTTCCATTAACTACAGATTGATTTCAGATGCATGACTTACCCTTTGTAGGCTTTGTTATCAGTTGTCATGTATCCTAATGCCCAACTATCTGTTTTGCAGGAGGCGTGGCATTGTGAAATATGTGGTTCTAAATCTGGAAGAGGATTTGGTAAGAAAACTATATACGCTCCTTTTATTAGAAGTTTTGCTTCTTGATAACTGCCATTGTACTATAGTCCATGAAGAATTACAGTGTTGCTTTGAGAATTATTGCTTGCTTCAGGTATAAAATGCATTTTGATTTTGAGGAGACAACTTGAGACTATCAAGAGCATTGTATAATAAATGACTTCTTGTTAGCTTCTTTGATTCTTCTGCTAATGTCCTGTATTTGTTTGAGTTTTGTTTGCTTTAACTCATTTTATACTATATGATGTATGTCCACAGAGGCAACCTTTGAAGTCCTTCCTAGACTTAATGAAATCAAATTTGGCAGCGGTGTCATTGATGAGCTATTGTTTTTGGACCTGCCACGAGAGTGTAGATTTCCCTCTGGAGTAATGATGTTGGAGTATGGAAAGGCAGTCCAAGAGAGTGTCTATGAGCAACTTCGTGTAGTTCGTGAGGGTCAGCTCCGTATTATATTCTCTCACGAATTAAAGGTCAATAATAGCATTCTATGATGACCAGTTGTATCTGATAATGTAGTCCTTGAGATAACGTGCTATCATTATTTTGCATTACAGATTTTGTCTTGGGAGTTTTGTGCACGGCGCCATGAAGAACTCCTTCCACGGAGGGTTGTTGCACCTCAGGTACTGATTTTTGTAATTTGTTTGTCTTGGTTTAGTTTTATTGCCTAAAATTATGTTTGCAATATGCATAGTTGGTCTGTGAGAAGATTTGAACTTTGCAATTTTTCATAGATGAAACTATTCAAAATGATCCTTAAATTTTCCTCTGGACCAACTCCTGAAAGTGCTGGGAGATGTGGTATCAAATTGTATAATAAGTATTCTCTAGCTCAATTTTTAAAGGTCAAAATAACCAGATGACAAAAAGACAAATATGTTTTAAAGCTCTGTTTTGAATCTCCAATCTTTTGTGAGTTTTAAAGTTATTTGCTAAACAAGGGCCTTAAAAATTATGGTTGCTTTACTGCAATTTTATTCAGATCTGTGAAATTGTAGTTAATGTTCTGATTTCTCCTGCAGGTAAATCAATTGGTTCAAGTTGCACAGAAATGTCAGAGCACAATTGCTGAAAGTGGACCCGATGGTGTTTCTCAGCAGGATCTGCAAACAAACAGTAATATGTAAGACAATATAGACACTCAAATGTGTTAGTTTCTTTTTCTATAAGATGCTATCGAATTGGTTCTGCCGGAAGCCTATAGATTCTTTAGATGGTTAGGATGAAGAGACTCAAAGTTGGCTTTACCGGGAATCTTTTAGTTCTGTATGAAGATTTGACCTGACATGTCTATACCTACCTTCTAATTCAGCAGGTGATGCAACACCAACCTTGGAAACATACATCACTGCTTATGGCTTTAGCTAGTATATTGATTGGTAAAGAGTTTGACAAGTAAATTATGAGTTCTCGCCCTGCTTAATTAAAGTGTTTGAGAAGGGATTGGATACTTCCCTTAAGATAGTGTTTCAACAATGAGTTTTTTTTTTGTACGAGATGGCCTACTAAGAATAGTTGAAGTATACTGTTTTAAGTTTGCCAGCAGTTGGAACTGTGTTCTCATTGGGCAATGACGAAACCTGCAGTTCCTATATAATGCCACAGACAAAGTCATGATTGCTTTTGATGGCAATCTTCTGCAGATAGTCTTCTGAAACTCGGTTCAGACCACCATTGATTACTGTTATTGTATTTGCATACTTGACCTTGGTCCTGACTTTGCACAGGACTTGGCTGATGCCATTGCAATTTTTGCTAATTGGTATGTCTAAAACAATGTCAACTGTTTTTAAGGGTACTTACAGCTGGCCGCCAGCTTGCAAAGAGTTTGGAGTTGCAGTCGCTAAATGATTTGGGTTTTTCCAAGAGATATGTCAGATGCTTGCAGGTCAGGTTTAAGCTCTTTCTGATACTAGCTTGTGTTGGTGAAATCAGGCTGATATCCAGTCTTATAATAATTTTTTGACAGATTTCTGAGGTTGTGAATAGTATGAAGGATTTGGTTGATTTCTGTCGAGATCACAAAGTTGGCCCAATCGGTAATTTCTCTATGGCTACTGTTATAATAATGGATTTGCTATCATTTTATTTTAGACTTTTGGTCCTCTTTGCTAACTTATTCTGGATGATTCTATTTGAAACATGGTAACTTTGAAATGAGTTATTTTGGAAAAGTCAGTCCATGGATGTGAACTAGGGATGCTAACAAATTCTCGCTAGCAGAGAAAACTGATTTCACTCTCCTGTTTGTGCAAATTTTTACTCCTAACTTGTGCAGAGGGGTTGAAAAATTATCTCCGGCATGCCACTGTGACCAAGGCCCAGGTGCAGAAGATGCAGGACGTGGAGCAGCTAGCAAGTGTTCAGGGGCTGCCAACAGATCGAAACACCCTCAACAAACTAACAGCATTGCAGCCTGGATTTAACAACCACATGAGCAACAACCATCACGTGGTTAATCGGGGAGCGTTGAGTGGTTCGGCCCAGGCTGCTTTGGCCCTGACTAACTACCAAAATCTGCTTATGAGGCAGAACTCAATGAATTCGAGCAGTAACTTAATTCAGCAGGAATCTCCATCATCCTACAACAATTCCAGCCAAAGTTCATCCCCAAACTTCCAAGGGTCAGCTGGTTTCATGCCAGGATCAGTACAAAACGCACCTGTAAGTGGTTTCTCAAGCGCAAGTCAGCCATTGCAACAGCCACAACAGTTACAGCAGCGCTCTTTGAGCACTAATAGCTTACTTCAACAGAATTATCCACAACCCTCTCAAGGTATTCCAGCCTTGCAACAGCAGCAGCAGCAGCAGATGATCCAGCAACTGCTGCAAGAGATGTCTAGCAACAGTGGGGGAGGGATGCAACAACATATCGGTGTGCTGAATGGTCATGGTACTGTTCCTAGAACTGGAATTGGCTTTGGAAGCAACCCTTCTGCAACACCTGTTACTCGTTCCATGATGTCACTCTCAGGACCTGCACCTAGCCGGAGCAACAGTTTCATAGCTGCTGTGTCGAATAATGATTCTGGAGGGAATGGTAGTTTTAATCAAAAAGTGCCCGATTTACCACAGAATCTCCATATTCCAGATGATTTGGTTCAGGATATTGCCAACGACTTTACTGAACCTGGATTTTTTAACAGTGACCTAGATGATAATATGGACTATGGCTGGAAGGCGTGACTAACATGGTTTGGACCATATTTTTATGTACAGGAAATGGAATAGCTACTTTCTTTCTTTTGATCCAGGAATTTGTTGTGACATTGCACTTGAACTTCATTAGGCAATTAGCTTGTGTTTGTTTCTTTTCTCTTTTTCTGTTCTCTCTTTCTTTGAGAGTTTCTGTCAAGTCTTGCAAGGTTAATCTCTTGGAAGACAAGTGAACGGCTAATATGATATCGAGTTCTGAGTTATTGTTTTATGTTTCCTGTCAACATCGTACTGGCCAACACATTCATTATCACTGCTTTCTCCTAATTGTTTCCTGCTTTTTGATCATAAGATGAACAGATACTATATGTAGATATTTCATCATCGATGAAAACTGTGACCAAAGTGAATCAGAAAGCTTCTTCTCTCAATCACTAAATCCTAAATATAAGTAATTAAGATGGTTTGTCTTACTTTCTTGTGCAACTTTTCATTAAAGAAATAAATAAAGAACATTTATTCTATACTCTAGAGTCCTTGATTCGATTCATGTACATGGAACCTTCAAGCTATGCCAACGAAAAGAAAAAAAAGAAAACCAGAACCTAACAGACAGGCACCAAGCGATCATTAAAAAAAACAAAAGTTGGAAGCAAACCTTAGTGACTTTTGCTTCTTATGTAAGCATTTGTTCTACAGATGAATCAAGAAAAACTATACGTAAACAATATGTTGTAATAATACAGTAATTTACCTACCTATCAAAGCTTGGCATTTCGATTCAAATAGCTTCAACCTGCAATTCAGCTCACTAGGACATATGAACACAGAGTCCAAGCACAGACCACCTTTTGTGTGCGTACAATCAATCTGCATCATTGAGAATTTGATCTTCACCAGTCGATTATGGTTCTCTACTGTGAATTCACCTGCATGGTAATGAACCCAACTTTCCTGTTCCCGCAGGCAACATTCTGATACCGCACGTTGTCCATTCGAAGTTGATAACTGGAAGCGAACAGGATTTGCGTCCCAACCATGAACTTGATCGATGTTGCAGATTCTACGACCAAATCTTTTGGAGGGTTTGCCCAGTTGGAGCCTGAAGAACAGGCTGTATGTTCCTGCTGGAAGTTCAAAGTCTAGTTCACCAACTACTTCAAACCACCATATCTGTTTAAGATATGCAATTGTACGGAAGCTGCACAATTAAAACATACGCATTTCCAAGTTAATCTTGGAAGATAATGTTTTGGTAAAATGTAGGGTTAAAACTTAAATTACGTCGAATTTCTTTTTTTTTTAATTTCAACCCTTTTGTAATATTTAGTTATCACATAAATTTATTTATATTTCGTTAATTAACTATCCATTCATGATTTTAAATTAATGCAATGTTATAATTTAAGAATTTTAATCATTTTGATTATAACAAATAGACAAAAAACTTAATATAAATATATAAGCGATAGTTCTTGAAACATACAAATTGCTAAAACTATTAATAATCTCGATTTATTTAACAATAAAATATAAAATATTATCCTATATATTAATATTTTTTAAGTTTATCTTCTAAATGCCATAATATCTAAATCAACATTCTAAAATTTAGGAGCCTTTTTGTTCTTTTACTGCTGTATTTTTTAGCTTTTAGTTTTAGTTTTTATTTTTTCTTTCAAATAAAAAATTAACATCGTAGTTAGATTTTTATCATTGATGATAATTACATATTAGATAAAACTTAAAGATAAATTATTTTGATTAAGTAAATTTATTTTAATCCCTTTTATAATACTGATTAACAAATTATTATTAAAATAAATAATTTTAAAATTAAAAATTTATTTAAATATATTCTAATTTTTAAATAAAATTTATATTTGAAATTGATATAATTTAAAGATGTTTAAAATTAATTATATTTATGTAATTTAATATCAAAAATTAAATAATTATTCCTGAATTCATGCTAAGAAATTGATCAAATCATTTAATATAGAAGGTAGAGTTGTATAAATGGCGACAACACAAGATATTATATGTAAAACAAATAATATCGTACTGAAATGCAATTGGAAGGGACACGGCAATCAAATTAATATAAATACTATGTCGTCATGCCAAGAAAAGGATTCTTTTTTTAACAAAAATGAGTACTCACAAGGCAAGTTATCCAATGCATACATCAACGACCTTCCAAGTTCGCAGGACTTGTGTTAATATTCTATAAAAATTAATGCTTTGAATCTCATAATTGCAAAGATCAGATGTTAACATCATGTAAACGATCTGGTCCAAGTCCACATTGAGATTTACATTCATTGTCTAATGAATTTGATTACTTTTGTGGAATTTGTATCCATAGAAAAATAAAATAAAAAGCTATATCTCGCACCTGGATTCGTCAGATGAAATATGATTCCAGTATCTCCGATCATCAATCCCTGTTACTCTCATCGCCTTGTAAGAAATTGACAGATTAATCTTCCCACTGTTCTTGTCCACCCAAACTTGCTGCAAGAAATCATAATCTCCTCTTGATTAAACTCATGTTATATGAATCATTCGCATAAACCATCTCAAGAATTCAATGTATAATATTAAGTCTTGGCAGAAAACCAGACAAGTTTCCAAGATTCCCTGATATTGGGATAAGCAAACCTTGTTGCCACCATCGAAGAAGTTGGGTCGAGACAAGCTTGCGAAAATCCCTCTCTTGCTTAAAGTCTGTGGAGGTTCATGCAAAACTTTCTCCACCAGAAACTTATAGTTGGACGGCAACTTAGATTCCCACACAAAATCTGCCAAAGAAGCGCCATGGAAAGTCCTGTTTAATCTTGCCAGATTGCATATCTCCGGCGGATCCAGGTACATATAAATGGTAGACACGCAGTTCTCAGGAATATCGCCAAGACCTTGCCTTGAAGAACAAGACCCTTGATTGATCAGTGAGCTTAAAACTGATGATAAACCAGCCCCCATCAGGAAGAACTGATGATCAGGAAAAAAAGAGAATATCTTTGTGCGTTGATGATCAGAAATAAAAGGGGTCTAAAGGTAGAGCAAGAGGTGATAAATTCTGAAGGAGATTATTGGAGGAGAGAGAGAGGAAGGTATCACCATTTTCTTCTAGTGCAAGGAGTAGAAGTGTGTGTCAGCTTTGGTTGGAGCGGTTTAACATAGAAAAAACCAGAGAGAGCGTGATATAAGGGAAAATGTGAAATTCTAAGTGGGATTTTCTAACGAAGGAGAATAGGGAAATGGAAAATAGGGAGGAGGTTCTCAAAACAAGAGGACCAACTAAATGGTTGTGCACACGTCAAATCTTCTTTTTCGATTACTTTGTTTCAATCTTCTTACGTTAAATTTCATCCATATATTTATGTACAAGGACCAGATATATGAGTGTGTACATCTCAAATCCTCTCTTTTCGTTACTCTGTTCCAATATTGTTCTATTAAATCTCATCCATACATTTATGTAAAGTCATAAATATGTGGATAAGATTTAATAGAACATGATAAGAACACTATAATTAAAATAAGAGATTTGATCTCGAGTGTGCAATATTATCATATTCCTACGATCATAAAATAGAAAGGTTTTTAATTCGAATACAATTTTCTAAACATTTCTTAGTTTTTAAAATTCTCAAAATATTTTTATAATTTTTAATTAAAAAAAATCTTTTTTAACTTCTATTAAAAAGTAACAACAAAAGGCATGAATATTAAATCAATCAAATATTATCTAATTCAACTTATAAGCTTGAATTAAATTAATTAAACTTGAATTCATTAATAATTTATTATAGTTATTTTAAATTATTGACTTAGAATCAATTTTAATTCAACCATACTGAATTTAAGAGTTAGATTGGATCATCATTCAGCGTTCTTAATTATTAAGGTAAGAGTTTTCTTTTATAACATTAAAAAGTGTTTTTTTTCATAATTTTAAATTTTAAAAAAATTAAATTTATTTAAATCACAAAAAATTGTATATTCACTTAAAAATATAAACGCAATTATAACATATTGAAATAATGGTTTAATCAACTATATATATATATATATATATATATATAATTGGGAAAGTGTTTCTTTCGTATACGATACATCCTAAAGAATAAGTTAAATAAAAAGTTATTAAATGGAATTCACTTTACTTTGTTTATTTATAATACCATTTAAATTAATACCCTTAATTAGTTATAATTAAACCTGTTTAAGACTTGGTGTCGCCATCGATTCCTGACGAGGATGGCAACCAATTCCAATTCAACTATCCAAAAGTGCATAGTATTCTCAACCAAAATAATTGGGTATGATAAAGATTAAAGAGAGTGATTAGTTGTTCCCAATGCTGTATTGGACACATTAAATGCATTTAAACACCTGCTGAATTCTAATTAGCGGATTAAGAACTCCACAAGATTACATCAATCAAAAAGTTAAGCACAACATATGGCTGTAAATTTCTTCCCTATCAGTAAAAATCATAATTGTTATTATTTAAATATTCAATAAATAAATTATCAAATATGTACAGGAAGTGATGAAGAAAAATACATCAAAGTTGATTCTTACGGAAACAGTGATTAATACCAGAAAAGTCTGGTGCGATCGAATAAGAGTAACGGATACCCTTTAAAGCTCCTCCACAGCAGTTGAGTAAGTATTTAAGAAATGTTTATTTTACGTTTGTGCCATGTAATTACCGCGTAGAGAGTCCAACTTAGATATCCTTTTCAGTCGATGCTAGTTGTAAGGCTTAGACAACATTTTTGGGCCCATAACTTGGTTTCATGACAAGTGTGTGAGGGAAAGATCCCGTAAGACAATCTAAAACTATAAGATTTTCGTATCCTTAGAGCCTCTGAACAAATACTCCTAGCTTATCTAGTGACATGAAGAGTCGGTCTTTGCAGCGTATCTGATACTAACAGATCTAGACATCATAAAGTATATTCTTTTGGCTATATCAAATTATTTATTTATTTATGTATTGTTCTTGTAATTTTATTTACAAAACTAGTTAACGTGTCAGTTTTATTTATCTATGCTTGTACATGCATCACTCTTTTATTGTCATATCTGCATGTGGGTTTACTGAAAACAGTCTCTTTACTATGTAGAAGTAAAGCTGTGTACTATCAGATCTCCCCAGATCTTACTTTGTTCGAGATTTTAGTTTTGGGTATGATGATGATATACATAATAATTTATAATTTCATATTCTAAATTCAATAACAAATTTGATTTAATCAGTATTTAAAATTTTTAATTTTAATCATTATTTAAATGCATAATAAGTAAATTTGGATTAGATACTTAACGAGTCCATAACAAATATGATCTAATGGATATTTACAAATTTTGACATATTTTTACTTTTGATCAACCCTTATTTTTAAGTTTCATGCAAGTTATAATTTCTTTACCAATGAAAATTATAATTATTTGGATGCATATTAAATAAACTACCATGTGTACGTGGTAAATTATAATTTTTATGTCTTGAATTAGATACTTTTAATAAATTTGTTTAAGTCGATATTTATAAATTTTAACATTTCTTTTAAATTTAGGCAAGTTATGACCTCCTTTAATGAAATTAAAAGTGTAATTGATTTTTAATTTAAATTTTATTAAACATAATTAATTTTAAATTAAATCAATTAAACTTAGGGGGTGTTTGGTTTGAGGGTTTGGGAATGAAGGAATGGAATAATTGTAAAAAATAGTGTTTGCTTTGAGGTTTTCAATTCCAAGGGAATAGATTTATTCCATTAAGTTTGGGAATCTACTAAACCCTCCAAATAGGGTGGGTATCAAGTTTTCATTCCAATCTAG
>JANIJH010000007.1:57260547-57274700 GCA_024520975.1 Erythroxylum areolatum
TAGTAGTAATGGGAGAAGGCCCCCACACATCAGAATGAACTAACGCAAAAGGTGTATCACATTTATTCATGCTTAAATGATAAGGCACTCGGTGACTCTTAGCCAAGATACAAGTATCAGACTTAATGTCTGATATGTGTCGCTGCCATCAAAGTAGGTCATAGCAATAGAATCCCATACTGCTTTTGCTGTTGGGAAGCGTATAAAGTTGCATGGGTCCATTGAGTTGATCAACCATCCCTTCACAATTGCGTCCTCTGTCCTCCACTTCCTGAAGGTTGGGTCTATCAGTCTTGGTTGTGGAGTTTCTCCACTGATATATCCCAGTTTGTCTTTTTCCAAGATAAACATCTCGACAATCTAGGACCATAAGGCATAGTTGTTACCATCCAACTTAATGCCAAGCTGTATATGAGAGGAGTCGTAGCTGGTTATGGGGGGGTTCATTTTGGTTTCTAGTCAAGGCTTCTGTCATTCTTGTGGTCAGGTTTTCTATGGCATCTCTGATCTGCTATTGCTCTCATCTGCAATATTAGTGGTTTTCATCATTATTTCTGGTTGATCTACTGGCGGTAGTGACAGTCCTAGGAACTAGGCTCTGATACCATGTCAGAATAGGGTTCCAACGTTATCTTTATTTCATTACAAGTATTATATTTATACAAGTTGTGGAAGAGCAAAATTAGGAGCTCAAAGAATGTCTGTAACTATACAAGGCAAGAATAGATTCTCTACGATCGTAAGAATCTCTCAGATATGCTATATCTACTCTTTCCTTAGCTAGGTATGCAGCTCACTCCAACAAAATCATCAAATCAGCGATATAGAGGAAGAGGCAGAGGTAGCTTTTATGGAAGAGGTCGAGGTCAATTTAGCTTGATGTAGTGCTCTTAATACAAAAAGTTTGGACACATAGACAACATTTATTGGTCCAAACTAGAAGAAGTCAAGTATGTTAAAGAAGAAAAAGAACAAAATGACTACTTGCTTATGGTTTGTGCAAAGACCAGGGAAGCTACAAATGAACTATGGTATGTTAATAATGGTTGTTCTCATCATATAACAGGTGACAAATCCAAGTTTATAGACCTGGACGAATCAATGAAGTCACAAGTTTGACTTTGTGATGATAAACATATCCAGGTCGAAGGTCGAGGTACAGTCATGATTATTATAGGTAACCAAAAGAAATTCATTAAAGATGTCCACTTTGCACCTTCATTGGCACACAATCTTCCAATGTAGGACAATTGATTGCTACTGGTTATTCTATTCTCTTTGATAATGACAAATGCTTGGTGAAAAACAAATCTAAGAATGAGACTCTTACGTCCGCTTACATGTCTGTAAACAAAATGTTCCCTCTTGACTTCACTTGTGCAGAGACGACCTTGGTAAGCAAAAAGAAGAAGGACAATGAACTTTGGCATATGAGTTACAGTCACCTTAATATGAAAGGCTTACAACTTCTAAAAAATAAGGAGATGGTTATCGATTTTCCTGGCATTGCATCATTGGAAAAGATTTGCGAAGGTTATATACTCGTCAAACAAAACCAAGAAGTCCTTTCTCATGGCAAGTCAAGGCATACAACTCAAGTATTGAAATTAATTCGTGCAGACTTATATGGACTGATGAAAACTGAGTCTCTTACAAAAGGCAAGTACTTCCTGTTATTTACTGATGATTTTAGTAGGATAAGCTGGATCTATTTTTTGCATCTCAAGTCCGAAACATTTGACTTTTTTAAGAAATTCAAGGCTTTGGTAGAAAATCAAAGTGGAAAAATTGAAAACTCTTCACAGAGATAGAGGAGGAGAGTTCTGTTTGGCAAATTTTGTTAATTTATGTGAAGAACATGGGATTAACAAAGAGTTGACAACACCTTACATACCTAAGAAAAATGATGTGGCTGAGCGGAAGAAGCGAACAATGGTAGACATGGCTCGGTCTATGATGAAACAAAAAGGTTTGCCATATTCATTATGGGTAGAAGCAACAGCTACAACAGTTTACTTACTCAACATGTCACCAACAAAAGTTATGTGAAATCAGACACCTTATGAAGCACGGTATGGAAACAAGCCCTCGGTGAGTCACTTACATATTTTTTTATTGTATTTATTATTCCTTACATACAACTGGAAAACATAAGTTGTAGGAAAATTCTCAGAAGTATATCTTCATTAGTTATTGTAACCAATTAAAGGCTTATAGGTTGTAGATCCTTTAAGCAAAATAATCTCAATAAGCAGGAATGTAATATTTGATGAGCACAGTAGCCGGAAATGGGAGGAAATGACAAAGAAAACAAGTCCTTAATTTAAGTTGGAAGATGAAGACAGAAAGAGAAAAGATGTTGCAGTCTCTACACTTGCTAGTTCTCAAAACTTAACACCAATAAAAACAAATCCATCGTCAAGCTTGACCTTTTCATTCGAAGGGTCTCCTCCCAATGAATCAACTCCAATGAAGTCAGCTTAGCTATGCAGAAGTGAGCATAGCTGAATTCCTCATAGTCAATTCGAAATTGAAGGAGAGGAGGCAATCACAGTGGATGAAGCAATGAAAAAGAACGAATGACGAGGTGCTATATAGGAAGAACTAATGTCTATTAAAAGAAATCAGACATGGGAGCTTGCTAAGTTTCCAGAAGGAAGGCAAGCCATTAGTTTGAAGTGGATATACAAGACTAAATACTTGTCTGATGGTAGTGTGTAAAAACATAAAAGAAGACTGGTTGTCAAAGGATACATACAATAACAGGGAGTAGACTTTGATGAGACATTTGCACCTATTGCTCGGTTTGAAATCGTTCGAATGATTTTAGCACTTGCATCTCAAAAACAATGGAAGGTTTATCAATTCGATGTGAAATCAGCGTTTCTAAACATAAATCTACAAGAAGAAGTCTATGTAAGTCAGTCTCCTGGTTTTGAAAGTCTCGAAGAATTGAATAAAATGCTAAGATTGAAGAAAGCACTTTACAATTTGAAGCAAGCTCCTCGGTGTAGGATTTTAAGAAAAAAGGTATATATTCATTCTTATGAGTTCAGTATATGTACACGAGGAGCACAACGGAATAGATCTACTGCTATCATATCTTATGATTTTAAACATATCAGTTAGTTAATATCTAATCATATACAATAATAGCTAGATGGTTCATAACTACTCTGCATATCCCACTAACACTCGGGCTTAGTATAGTAAGAAAGATTATTTCTTTTAAGGAAGTGGATTTAAGAGAAGTATGCATAAACCTACATTATACTTGATGAAGAAAGGTACGAATGATTGTGTTATTGTGAGCCTCTATGTAGATGACGTGATTTATACTAGTTCATCCTTGAAGCTTATTTCAAAATTTAAAGATTCTATGAAGAGCAAGTTTGACATGACCGACCTTGGTGAATTACATTATTTTCTAAGTTTGAAGATCGTCCAAACAGAGGCTGGAGTTTTTATATCAGCTGAACTATATTGAAGATACATTGGAAAAATTCAACATGTTAGGGAGCAAAGCTGCAATGACTCCCATGAATATCAAAGAGAAGATGAGTCACAACAATGGCACTGGGATGGCTGAAGTAAGCTTATACAAAAGCTTAACTGGACGACTTCTCTATGTGACTCATTCTCGGCCCGACATAAGTTTTTCAGTTAGTTTGCTGTCTAGGTTCATGCATAAACCAACCAAACATCATCTTAGTGACGAGGATACTATGCGACTAAGTAGGGACTAAGGAGTATGTGGTTTTGTGCAATAGAAGATTTTACTCTTATAGGCTACAGTGATAACAACTGGGTTGGCTCTTTAGAAGACAGGAAAAACACTTATGGGAACTGTTTCATTCTTGGTTCAGCATTTCTTAGAACTTGAAGAAACAAGCAATGGTGGCATTATCCTCCACAGAGGCTAAGTATGTGGCTACAACAAGCTCAGCATGTCAGGCAATTTGGTTACGCAGGTTGTTACAAGATCTTGGTCAAGAACAGAACTGTACAACCAAAATCTTTTATGACAACAAATATGTTATGTTGCTTGTTAAGGACGATCAATCACAATAATCAAAGAACAGTGCGGAAAATAAACAAACACACAGATTTACGTAGTTCACCAATGTTTGACTACATCCACGACGACTAAGGTTTTTTTATTTCACTGTGATTGTTTTCAACAACACGATACACTAGGAGAATAGAACGATTTTTATATGCCCAGGAGAATACAAAAGACATAACGTAAAGTCCATAATATTTTATCAGGCTCCATATCTCAACAATTCTCCCACTTGGAGACTGATCCAGTTAACCCAGCCATCTTCATTCTCCATTCCAATGTACCTAACAAACTCACCTCGCCGCAACATCTCCCACGCTATGGTAGAAGACCAACTGAGACCTTGCACAACCCCAGTTTCCTAGCATCAACACCTTTAGTCAACATGTCTGCTGGATTCTTAGCACCATCAATCTTCTTTAAACATAGGAGTAAGGCATGGGTGTGAAGCTTGGCTGGCCTACGGCTTGGAGCTACTGTGGCTTGGCTGGGTGGTTCTGCTGCATGAAGAGAGGGGCCAGCGCAGTAGAAGCGTGAAGGAGGATTGAAGAGGGTTTAATTGATGGGGACCCTTATTCGTCCCACCAAGCAACAGAACAAGCACTGCTATAGGAACAAGGCAAGACAGTAGCGGTGCTGGAGGAATAAAACGCAGTGGAGAGGGGAGCAGGCGGCTTGGAGAGTTGGCGCAGCTACTGTTCGGCTTAGCAAGCTGGAGAATAAGGAGCTGCGGTGGTTCTTTGAAGAAGCAGTGAATAGTAGCGTTAATAAGAGATCCTCCCATTTAAATTGTCCCATCAGCTACAGTATACATTGAAGAGCAACAGTGAGAAGCTTGGTGGAGACTGAAGCTTGCGACAGTGAACAAAAAATTAAGAGAGTTTTGGCTAGGGATTAAGATGGGGGCTGAAATATTTTTTCGAGAAAGACCTATGAAAGAATAAATATTCCGACGTCAGTTCGGAGGTGGCATTGATGTCAACGATCCCGGTTAATTATTTTTTATTATTTTGTTGTTTCTTTCTCTCATTAGGAATTGATTGTGTTATCTTATTTTAATTTGGGTATTGTGTATGGATAATCAGATTTTTGTTATTGTTCGGTTATTTGTATATGAACCCGTTGGATATTGTGAATTGATGATTTTAATGCGTTCATTAAATTGTTAATTTCAAATCCATTGCTAGAATTTCTATATAATCCGTAATTGTTATGTTGAAATTAATGTGTAGCGACTAATGATTCGTAATCATTAGGAATAACATGTCCTAGGTTAAATTACGCATCGTATGTAATTGTTGCCTTGATTAATCGGTTTTTCTAATTCGTAATGCTACCGCCTAATTAAATCTAGAGATCGTATCCTAGATATTCGGTGGTTAGGTTTAATTAATGATCGTATCTTGATTAAACAAAACTTAAGGAAAAATTCGGGTTAATTTTTAACCCACGATTAATAGTTGCTAGGAGAGGTTAAAGAACAACTAATTAATAAAATATGCTTAATTAGGGTATAGGCCGAGATTGAACTAAAGAACCGGGTCCCTACCGAATTTCTCACTTTTATCATTTTTTTCGCATGTTTTCTTTAATTTGTTTTTATTAGTTAGTTTTATTTTACTTTCTTTTTTAAAAATCCCAAACCCCCTGTTAAATGTAAACACCAGTTAATTTCATTTCCTAAACTTTACATATACTATCTGTGGGATCGACCTAGACTTGTCACTGCTATAGTAGTAGTATAGTTATTTTATTTTAACTAGCGTAACGACGCACGGTCATTTCTTCCTCCAGATCTCCATGTAAAAATGTTGTTTTTACATCCATTTGCTCAAGGTGCAAGTCCTCTGCTGCAACAATACTCAACAAAATTATGATTGTAGTTGGCTTTACAACAGGAGAGAATATTTTAGTGTAGTCAATACCTTTCCTTTGTGAATATCCCTTAACCACCAATCAAGCCTTGAACCTAACTGTACCATCAATTTCATTCTTGATCCTGTAGACCCACTTGTTCAACAGAGCTTTCTTCCCTGTAGGCAACTCAGTTAACTCCCAAGTATCATTCTTCTCAAGTGACTATATCTCATCATCCATGGCTTGCTCCCACTTGATTGAATCCTTCACCTGCAAAGCCTCATCAAAGGATTCTGGTGCCCCTCCATCAGTCAACAACAAATAATACAAGGATGGTGAATACATTTCTGGTGACCTGATAACTCTGGTCGATCTCCTCAAAATTGGCTCAGGTGTGACTGGTTACTGTTCTGGTTCTACAGCAATATTTTCTGGATTTTCCTACAACTCAACCTCAGCTCCCACTTCTTCTGCATCTTCAGATCGTACCCCAAACTTGTCCTTATATAGGACATTCTCATTAAATGTCACATCACAGTGCCTCAAGATCTTCCTATTCTTGTCATCCCAAAATTTGTATCCAAACTGAGTCGAACCATACCTAATGAAATAACACTTCAAAGCCTTTACATCAAGTTTGTCTCCCTTCTCTGAATTAACATGAACCTAGGCAGCACACCCAAAAGTCCACAGGTGAGTAAACTTGACCAAGCCTCTTCTAGCATCTTGAAACCCAAAGGAACTGAAGGTCCTCTATTTATCAAGTATGCTGCCGTGTTCACAGCATCTGCCCAAAACATTTTTGACAACCCAGCTTGTAGTCTCATACTTCTTGCTCGCTTATTCAACGTTCTGTTCATCCTTTCAGTAATTCCATTTTGTCTTGCCTTCTCAGGAACTGTCCTGGTGCACCTGATTCCCTCATTAACACAGAACTTCTTAAATTCCATAGAATCATACTTTCCACCATTATCAGACCTTAAGCATTTGATCTTTAACCCAGTCTGATTTTTAACTTCAATCTTCCACCTCTTAAAGGTAACAAACACATCTGACTTATGTTTTAGAAAGTAAACTCATGCCTTCCTGTTGAAGTCATCAATGAAGGTTACGTAGTATCTTGAACCACCAAGAGAAGAGACTGGAGATGGCTCCCACATGTCTGTGTGTACTAGTTCTAACCGTTCTGCCTTAGGTTCTCTGCTAACCTTTGTGAAACTGACCCGTTTCTGCTTTCCTAGAACACAACTCTCATAAAAACTCATATTAACAGATTTCAAACCTTGCAGATACCCCTTTGAAGCTAGCATCTTCATCCCCTTCTAACTCATGTGACCTAGTCTGTTGTGCTACAGACTTGAGCTAGATGTACTATCGACTACAACAACCATGTTCAAACACCCTGTGGTACCGTATAAAGTTCCAGATTTTGTGTCCTATGATATCACCATAGCTCCCTTCATAATTTTCTAGGAACTCTCCCCGAACACTATCCTGTAACCCGTGCTGTCCAACTGACCAATAGAAATTAGGTTCTTCTTCAAGTTAGGAATATATCTGACATCCTGCAGCTTCCATCTACCTCCACCTGAGGTCTGTATACACACATCCCCCTTTCCTGCGATCTCCAAGGCTTTATTATCAGCAAGATACACCTTCCCAAATTTTCCAGACTTGAAATTATGGAATAACTCTCTGCTCAGAGAAGAGTGGAATGATGCACCAGAATTAAGTATCCACGAGTCAACTGCACTGTCCACACTAAGAATTAAGGCGTCACCAATGTCTTCCACAGAACATACAGAATCATCATCTTCATGGGACTTATTGTTTTTCTGGCCTTTCTTCTTCTTGGGTTTAGGGTAGTCCTTCTTGAAGTGTCCTTTTTCAGCACAGTCCCAACAAGAGATCTCGTTTCTACTTTTAGATTTTCCCTGTCCTTTTGATTTCGATCGACCATGTTTACTATAGCCTCCCTTCAACTTTCTCCTGGCCCTTCCCTCGACACTGAGTGTGTTACTAGACGAATCTTCGATTTCCCTTTTAGAAATGCTCTCGCTCAAGACAACATCTCGGACTTCATCAAACCTTAGCTTCTCAGACCCACATGAACTGCTTATTATGAAAATAATAGTATCCTACGACTCAGGTAGAGAGGACATCAAAATTAGGGCTCTAATCTCATCATTAAAATTAATATCCACTGAACTTAATTGACTGATAATCATATTAAATTTGTTAATATGATCTGCGACAGATCCATTTTCAGACATCTCCAGATTGAACAAGCGACGCATCAGATATACCTTATTAATAGCTGACCGTTTTTTCGTATATGATTGTCAAAGCCTTCAGTACTCCTGCAGTCGTTGTCTCCTTAATGATATTGAAAGCAATGTTTCTCATTAACGATAAACGAATCAACCTTAGCGCCTATCGATCTTTTAGATCCCAAACCTCCTATCTCATGGTTTCTGGTTTCATCCCTAACAAGGGTTCATGAAGGTTTCTCTGATACAGATAATCTTCCATCTACATCTTCCAGAAACCAAAATCGTTTCTATCGAATTTCTCAATTTGAATCTTCGTGCTTTCCATCTTTCCAGATTGTTGTGATACCAACCAAGCTTTGATACCAGTTGTTAAGGACAATCAATCACAATAATCAAAGAATAGTGTGGAAAATAAACAAACACACAGATTTACATGGTTCACCAATGTTTGGCTACATCCACGGCAGTTAGGGTTTTTTATTTCACTGTGAATGTTTTCAACAACACAATACACTAGGAGAATAGAATGTTTTTTATACACCCAGGAGAATACAAAAGACATAACTTAAAGTCCATAATATTTTATCAGGCTCTATATCTCAACATTGTTTGCAAAAAATCCAGTATTCCACAGTAGGATGAAGCATATTGAAATTGAACATCACTTTATTAGAGAATTGTTAAGCAAAGATGAAGTTAAATTGGAATGTTGCAACACTGAGGAGAACAAATTTTTGATATTTTAACTAAAAGTTTGCCTTTGTCAAAGCATGAGGAACTTTGTCTGAAATTAGGAGTCAGTAAGTTAGAAATGAAGGGGGAGTTTGTTAGTAGTCCAGTTCATTCAAACTTCTTTTGTAACAAATAAATCTTTTCAAATTGTCTAGCTATTGTAATTCTTAGCTTTCTACTAGTAAACGTTAAATGGTTGAGTCATTTTAGCTCATTCGTTGTTTTCTTCTACAAGTCGGTTTCAATGTGTTACCTATTTATAAGCATCTGCTCCAAATTAATAAATCATCAGTTGATCAGCAGTATCAATTTCCTTTAAACTCTCTGTTACTTCTTTAAATTCTCCAATATGCCCATAAGTTAATATAAGTTTGTGATTTTGTTTCTCTAACCCTTTTACTCATGGAGCATCTCTAACCCTTTTACTCATGGGGCAGATATTTCCAATTTTAGCAGCATAATTAAAGAGTCATAAATCTCATTGTGTCTCAATCATTAGTGCGCTTGGTTCAAGGTTATGGTAATAAAAATTATAATGAATAAAATAACAATATGGTTTCTATTTTCATTATATTGCGGGTATAGAGTATTGTCTCAAAAAAGGATATAAAAACACTGTTTATTTAATAATTATATATTACCAAACATCTTTTTTCATTTTTTACTCATTCTTTTCTTCCTATACCAACTAACCAAGCACTCCCTAACAATTATTTCCAAGGGATTTCAATAGGGATGTCAAAATGGTCCACAAAAGTGGGCGAGTGAGACCAAAGAAACATAGATTAATGTACAACTATAGCCTGTCTAAAGGTGTAAAGTGTCATGGCATTGAGGGATCAATCATTAAATGACCAAGTTGTGTACTATAGATGATAATGAAATGAGTCGAAATGAGTCAGTCCAACCCTTTGACCCTTAGCTTAAATTTTATTTAACATTTGGCTAAACATGTATTGTATAGTTTGAATTTGATTGAGATAATTAAAACAATTACAAATCTCAGTAAATATTTAAAAATAATAAATATGGATTATCATTATATTCTTTAAAAAAATAAAAAACAATTCTTCGCATACAGTTACATAGCTTCTGAGATAAGGAACAGATCCTCAACTTAGGTTATAATGTTTCTATCATGTTCTATTAAATCCCATCTACATATTTATATGAAGTCTACATAAATATGTGAATAAGATTTAATAGAATATGATAGGAACATTATAACATAAATAGAGGATATGCTCCTTATCTCAGAAGTTACGTAACTGAATGCGATAAATAAGTGAATAAGATTTAATAAAACAGGGTTTAAACACTGTAATTGAAACAAAGGATTTCATATGTTTGAGACAGAGAACTTAGCAATGTCGAGTTTGTTCCATTCGATGAGCTTCGTGGAAAAAGCCATTAGTCAAGGATACTCAGCATTACACTGTAATGTAAAAATTAATGGGGATGCTTGCCCTTTATTAAGATCGTGTAAGACTTTGATTCAAGCAAATAATTTGATACATTAAATACAAATTTCGATTCAAATGATCGATAAGATGTCAATTTTTTACTATACAAAAATTTAAAGAAATAAATTTTTAAAAAGTTTGCATAAACTTTTCCTTTAAAAAATTACAATATAGATATTAGGTCATGAGTTTTTTTTTTCAATTTTCAGAGAGTTTCATTAAATTAATACTTTGAATTTGACTTATATCATAATTTATTATATCAATTTTATTATTCAATTTATACTTAATAAATTCACTAAATACATTATTTTATAATGACTTCAAATTTCTTTGTAAAAAATCAACAATTTAGATTTTCTTACTTACCACATCAAGGCAATTGGATCAACTCTTATTCAACAAGAGAAATGTGATTATACAGCAATCGGGGCATAAGGTTATCGGAGAAGGTGCAAGTGAATTAATTCTCTATTTTTATAGTAGACAATCATGGTAGAATATAAAAAAAGATCAAATTGGAGATAGTACTTGACGAAATCAATAATAACGTTGGTTTATGATCATTTTAGATTCTACTTAGTGATTACAACGGATAGTTAGTCCTTGCAATTTAGTGATAAAATATGCAATTAGCTACTGATTATTCTATCATATTAGTGCATTAACTCCTTTTTCCCTCTGGTCAACGTGGGATCCCATTGAAGCTAATTACTTTTATTAAATGGTCCGACCCATTATTTTTTTTATAAAAAAACTTCAAAAACAACGTTGTTTTTGGAAGTAATAATTGAGTCACTACCTTTTGACATATCTACTCGCTTGCATAGCTTAAAATGACATCACTTGAAAATGACATCGTTTTCAAAGTGTCTCTTATCTCTAGTAGGTCATTGGTTGGAGACGTGCAATATGTGATTAAAGGTGGCATTAGGTCAGAGTAACATGAGTCGCGAGTTAAAATTTTTTTGTAAAAGACTCGAGTCAAACCTATTTTCTTAAATTTTAATTTAATATTATTTTTAAAATGATGTTCGTTTGTTAGCTCAAGGTTTATATTTAACAATTTTGATAATAACTACATAATATTTCAAAATTCAAATTAAATGTATTTCCTTATATAGATAACAGTATTTTTTAAAGGAAATAAAATCATAGGAAAATTATTTCCTTTCTTGCGGGAACCCTTTAGTAAACTTTCCTTATTAACAATTGGGATGATCTTGCCTTTTGGAACAATTAGTTCCGAAAATTTTTGTTCCAGCAGCGATGATATTGAAAATTCAAAGTCAACTCTGAATTAAGATTAAGCAATGACTAGTTGAAGAAATTGACTATTTAAAGAAGAGTAACAACATTTGTAAAGCAACGAGCATACACAGACATTCGAAAGATTTGAGCAGAGTCTATCTTCTTGAGAGTCATATCATCCTTATTGTGCCTTGGAAAGTGAAATCACTCTATCAAGAAAGAAATTATTATTTGAGAACTTATTTTATATTTTATATTTTGTTTTTCTGTGAGCTTTTAAAAGCTTGTTATACACTTCGAGTGTGGAAGGTTGGAGAACCTTGAAAAATATGTACTTAAAAGCTTAGAAAGACTCGCCAAATTTAATACTCGGATTCTTGTAATGAAATTATTAGGAATTATTTTGTAGATATGTATTGTAGTTAATGTAAGGTTGGTCACTGCCATTGATCTATATTCCGCTTCGGCAGAGGATCGAGAAACCGTGTTTTGCTTCTTTGTCTTCCAAGATATTGAAGAAATGCCCAAGAAAATCAACCATCCTGTGAGTGATCTTCTTATCAACAGACATCTAGCCCAGTCCGTATCGCACCAACTGTGTAACCGCATATCACTCTTGCTGCTCAAAAATATCCCTTGACCCGGATTCCCTTTCAAGAATCGAACAACTTGAAGCACTACATTCCAATGATCAATGTGTGGTTGCTTCATAAATTGAGATAAAACATGAACACTATATGCAAGCTCCGGTCTTGTGAAGCATAGATAAATCAACCGTCCAACCAAACGACGATATTGTTCTGGATCATTTAGAAGAGATCCTGTAGCTAGAGCCAACTTATGATTTTGGTCAATAGGAATACTCGCTGGTTTGGCCCCTAAAATGCCAACTTCCGAGATGATGTCAAGTATGTATTTGCGTTGATTCAAAAAAATTCCCTCTTGAGAACGCACAACTTCCACGCCAAGAAAATATTTTAAAGGTCCTAAATCCTTCATATAGAAACAATCACTGAGATAAGATTTAAATAACTCAATGGCTTCATGATCATTACCTGAGATAATCAAATCATCAACATAAACAAGAACATCGACTTGGGATGCATCTCGTCGCAAGGTAAACAGAGAGTAATCTGAATGTGATTATTTGAATCCATAATCTTTCAAGGCTGTCGAAAGCTTGGAAAACCAGCATCTTGGCACTTGCCTGAGCCCATAAAGAGATTTTTGAAGCCTACACACTTTTCTCGGTTGTGTTACCCGGAAGCCAAGTGGTATCTTCATATAAACTTCCTCCTGAAGATCCCCATATAAAAAAAGCATTGTGAACATCCATTTGATGCAATTTCCATTATTTGGTTGTTGCAATAGCAAGAAATACTCGAACAATAACCACCTTAGCAACCGGCGCAAATGTGTCAATGTAGTCGATCCCAGCAACTTGATGATTACCATAGATCACAAGACGAGCTTTGATCCGTTCGATGGAGCCATCCGAGTGATGTTTTATTTTATATACCCATTTGCATCCGAGCGCCTTTTTACCTTTCGAAAGATCCTCTATCACCCAAGTTCCATTCTTTTCTAAAGCCTCGATTTCACTAGACATGGCGTCACACCATTCTTTGCTTCTAGCAACTTCTGAGTAAAACATCGACTCTCGTTCTGCGGTAATAGCTACAAGAAAGTTTCGATGTTGCGCAGAGAAATTATCATAGTTCACATAATGTGCTATAGGATAGGGCTTACCTTGGGGATGCCATGGAGTGGAGAATTTTAGGGATGGACTCTTTCATTGTATGGTGTTCGTGACATACTCCCGCAATCGAACTGAGGGCTGCTTCACATGCCTTCCACGCCCCAACTCTTCCCCATCATTTCGATCATCAATTTCACTATTTTCATCATCATTTTCAGCCCGCTGCTCATCCATGTTAGTAGCTTGTCTATCATTCAAAACCATTTCCTCATTCCATGCCTCATCGAGTCCTTCACTTTGAGAAAGTGTAGTTGTTTCAACTATGGACTGTTTTTCAAGAGCTGTAGCAAAAGGAAATTGATCTTCAAAGAAAACAACATCTCTAAAGTCATACAAACGCCAACTCTTCTTCCCATAAGGATAACCCATGAACACACACTTTCGACTCTGACTGGCAAACTTATCCCTTGTCTTACAATGAGCATAACACAATGACCTGAATATTCTTAGATGACCAAAATCTGGCTGTTGACCATAGAGAACCTCATATGAAGTTTTTCCATTTAAACCTGAACAGGGAGTTCGATTAATTAAGTAACCAGCAGTCAAAATGCACGCACCCCAGAACTTGATGGGAAGCGATCCTTGAAATCTAAGAGCACACGCAACATTTAAGATATGCCTATTCTTCCTTTTGACTCTCCCATTTTTTTGTGGAGTACCGGTACATGAAGATTGGAAAATAATACCATGCTCCAGAAAATAATTGTTCATGCAAGTAAATTCTTTCCCATTGTCACTTCGAACCATCTTTA
>JANIJH010000007.1:57298209-57310891 GCA_024520975.1 Erythroxylum areolatum
CTCATGTCTCTCAACTTCCATACCTGAATGCATGCTTGAAGGAAACACTGAGATTGCATCCACCTGCACCATTTCTCATCCCACGCTGTGCAGCCGAGACCTGCAAAATTATGGGTTACACAGTTCCAAAGAACTCTCAAGTACTAGTCAATGTCTGGGCAATGGGGCGTGATCCTTCAGTCTGGGAAGATCCTTTATCGTTTAAACCAGAAAGATTTCTCGGCACAAATTTGGACTTTAAGGGTCAGCATTTTGAGCTACTCCCTTTTGGTGGAGGAAGAAGAATATGTCCAGGAATACCAATGGCTTCAAGGCAAGTTCCATTGATTTTGGCCACATTGCTGCATTCCTTTGATTGGTCTCTTCCGAACAATGAAGATCCTGCAAGCTTAGACATGAACGATAAGTTTGGAATAACAGTTGAGAAGGAACAGCCTTTACTTCTTATTTCTAAACGATTGTAATCTCAATATAAACTAAACTCTGTCGGGTTTAGTTGGTTAATAAAGTATGCAACTAGAATGGGTATGAATGGTTTGCTCTTTGTGTGTCATTCAATTGCATTAATTCGGTATTTTAGGAAGGTTCAACGTCTGTTCTTTTGGTTTTTTATGGTTTTAAATTTTAAATTTTAAATAAAAATATATTAGATTATTAATGTAAATGTAATTATTTGTATCATTGATAATAATTATATATTATATAAAATTTAAAGATAAATTAATTTCAATTAAATAATTTTATTTTAATTTCTTGTATGATATTTATTAATAAATTATTTTATTTTATTAAAATAAATATAAAATTAACTTTTTAACTATAAATTAATATTAATTATATATATTTTTTAATTAATCAATGAAATTTTATTTAAAATTTATATGTTTTGAGGATATTTTAAATAATTTAAATGTATTTATTTTAATTTGAAAATTAATTTAAATTAAATTATTCATAATTTATTAAATAACAAATTAAATTATTTATTATTCTTATTAGTAATTAATAAATTAAATAATTAGGTAATATATAATTATTTAATTAATAGAAAACTAATTCTTAAAATTTTAAAATTAAAAAAAAAAAAGAGTCCCGTAAGTTTCTGATTATGTTTCTACAACCCTTTTGCTGTTGGAACAAACATTTCCAACTTTAGCAGCGTACTTGAAGAATCATAAATGTCTCTGCATCTCGGTGGGTCCATAAACGTGGGTTCATAGTTATAGCTTTCCAAAGCGTACTTGAAGCATCATAAATATCTCTGCATCTCGGTGGGTCCATAAAAGTGGGCGAGCGAGAGTGCGAGACCAAAGAGACACAGATGAAAGTACAGTACGGCTATACAGTTGTGGAAGTGTCGTGGCCTGACCAGCTCTGATCCTCAGGTTAGGCGACCCGGTTATGGGGAGAAAGTTAGTGGCTTGCCTCGTCCTATTCTTAATATTGCTTTAAAAAATAAAGGAGGCTTGCCTCGTCCTCCTTCAAGAAAAGCTCTTTTAGCCAGAAGCCAGTGGATCGGTCAAGGGGATCGGAATATTCAGTACTATCACGCTCTTGCCTGTACGCGACGTCGTCAGTCTCATTCCTTTTCTATATTAGACGACAATGGTAATACTGTTTCTGATCCTGCGACTTTTCGGAGTCTTGCTCAACGTTACCTGGAGGCTTTATACCGCACCGATGGCCCGTCCTTTACCCCTGGGGCCTTACATGGCACTTTTGCTCACCTTCCGCATTTGCGGTCTAACGACCTCACTTGTCCGTTAAGCCCCGATGAAATTAAGGAGGCATTTTTTTCCATGGCTCCTAATAAAGCCCCTGGGTGCGATGGCTATACAGCCCTTTTCTATCAATCCAAATGGGATGTCGTGGGTCCTTCCCTGATTAATTTCTTGCAGCGTATCTTTCGTCATGAGATTTGGGATTCGGAAGCCAACCGCACCATCGTTGTCCTTATCCCTAAAATCCCTTCCCCTACTTCGATGTCGCAATTCCAGCCGATCACTCTTTGCTCCGTACTCTACAAAGCTCTCACCAAGATCTTAGCCAATCGGCTCAAACCGTATCTCACTGAGCTTGTTGCCCCTACCCAATGCAGTTTTGTGCCTGGCTGCCTCATTACCGACAATATTATCATCACCCAGGAAGTGCTTCACTCAATGAAACGCAAAACTGGGCTTATGGCTACTAAAGTGGATCTCGAGAAAGCTTATGACCGTCTTGACTGGGACTTCCTCCATGCCACCTTGCAGCATGTGGGCCTCCCTACCTCGTTCATTTTGCTCATTATAAAATGCGTTACTACGGTTTCATTTCAGGTGAGCTGGAATGGCGAGCTGAGTGAGGCCTTTCGCCCTTCTCGTGGCATTCGTCAGGGCGATCCCCTTTCCCCTTTCCCCCTACCTCTTTGTGCTGTGCTTAGAACGGCTTGGTCATGCTATCACTCATGCGACCTCCACCGGACGTTGGCACCCGATCCACTTGAGTCATCACGGGCCTCCCCTCACTCATTTATTCTTTGTTGACGATCTCATTCTCTTCTTGGAAGCTTCCATCGAGCAAGTGCAGGTGCTTCGGCAAACTCTGGACTTGTTCTGTCAAGCTTCTGGCCAACGCGTGAGTCCAGCGAAGTCGCGATGTTACTTCTCCAAGAATGTCCCGCCTTCGACCCGTCGAGCCTTAAGCAACGCTATAGGCTTCCCCATGACTTCCGATCTCGGCCGGTACCTGGGGGTTCCTCTCCTCCATCAGCGTATCGACAAGCGCACCTACTAATACATTCTGGATAAGGTTCACCACTGTTTATCTGGTTGGTCCCCCTCCACTCTTTCCTTTGCTGGCCGTGTCACCCTGATCCAATTGGTCTTGGTGGCTATTCCGAGTTACACTATGCAGAAGGTCCGTCTGCCCCGCAGTCTGTGTGATGCCCTGGAACAGGCCATGAGGCAATTCCTGTGGGGCTCCTCTCAAGATCGAACGAAGATCCCTCTCGTCAACTGGGAGGAGGTCTGTAAACCCAAGGAGCTGGGGGGTCTTGGCCTTCGCCGGGTTCGGGAGATGAATGATGCTTTCCTAACTAAACTTGGTTGGTCCTTGATCGACAACCCTACCGCTTTATGGGCCCGAGTGCTCTCTGACAAGTACGCGTTTGACGTCAACAGTCTTCCCCTTTCTCTTCCATCTACTGGGGGTCGATAGTTTGGCATAGCATCAAAGCGACTTGGCCCATAGTGACACAAGGCTTACTCTGGCGAGTCGACGATGGCACTACGACTCGATTCTGGCTCGACTCTTGGATTAGGGGTGTCGGGCCACTCCTTTCCCACGTAACTCATCCCGTTCCCGACACGCTTCTGAGTCTCAGCATCCTCCATTTTGTTGATACCTCAGGCACTTGGAATTGGGCAGCCTTCCAATCTTTTCTTCCACCACAGATTTGTCGATCCATAGCCGATACTTTTCCTCCCAAACCGTATCTGGGCCCCGATAGGTTAATCTGGGGTGCCTCCGACCAGGGTACCTTTACAGTGGCTTCCACGTACTCCCTGCTCATGGGTCATGAGGCTGACGTTCCTTACGGGGTCTGGCGGGTCATTTGGAAATGGCCGGGACCTCCATGGGTTCGTTCCTTCCTATGGTTGCTAGCAAAGGATAGGTTGCTTAGTAATCAACAGCAGGTGCATCGCCACCTCACTCTTGACAATACCTGCCCCCACTGTTCCTAGGAAAAATCCTCGCATCATGTCGTTTGAGATTGCTCGACCACCCGTCAAGTTTGGGCCGCCTTCCCGTCGGACCTAGTCACTTCGGCTTCCTTCGCTCTTCCCACCAAAGACTGGCTTCTCCTCAATCTTCAGCAGCACCGCCAAGTCCAGGGCCAGGATTGGACGCTTCTGTTTGGCCTATCCTGGTGGTTCCTCTAGTCCTGGAGGAACAAGTCACTGTTTGATCCTGATTTTGTGCGACCTACCTTACCCACTTTTCCCATTTTGTCCTTTGCAGGTCAGGTTCAGCAGGCTATAGTGAGGCAGCGCTTGGTCTCCTCTGGCTTTCGTTCCCATCAGGAACAACTCCTCGGCTGGAACAGGCCGTTGTCCGGTTGGGTGAAACTGAACACCGATGGTGCTTGCAATCGTGCCCAGTCCACGGCTATAGCGGGTAGGCTCATCCTCGATAGGGCAGGTAACTGGCTTGGCGGGTTCATGCAGAATTTGGGATGGTACACTACGCAGTCCGCAGAACTCTGGGGTGTCTACACTGGACTCTCTCTAGCTTGACAGATGGGTTTCCAGAGGGTTGAGCTGGAAGTGGACTCGTTGGAGGTGTACCAGACACTCTCATCCTCGGCTACCCGTTCTCAGACGACCCATCCTATCGTCTTGGGTATCTTGGAACTCTTAAATCGAAACTGGACTTTTGTTCATCGTCACGTGTGCCGAGAGAGCAACAAAAGCGCAGACTGGCTCGCCACTCAAGCTGGCCACTCGGACATTGGTGTCACCTACTTAGATTATTCACCTACTGGGTGCCTTAGTATCCTCTCCAAGGATCTGTTGGGGATCTGTTTCCTCCGACTTGTTTTGTAAACTGTGTTCTCCTTTTTCATTTATACAAAAAAAATGTCATTTATGTCGTTTATGCCATAGGCCGATCCATGCTCTGGGCCGTGGCTTGATCATCTTTTTTAAAAATCTGATTAGGCTTGATCAAAATTGACATTTCTGTAATCAAAGTTGTGTACTATGAATGACAATAAAAATGAGTTGAATTGAGTTGATCCAACCCTTTAACCCTCGGTTTAAATTTGATTTAAATTTTGGTTAAACTTTTATCGCATTATTTAAATTTGATCGAGATATTTAATACAATTTTAGATAATAATGGGTCAAATTAGGTCAGACAGACATGCTCAATCTTGAGCTCTACTTCATAGAAAGATTGTTACTAAATGAAGGTTATAGTAACAATTGAGGAGCGTGTCAGTAGCAATAGGGACAGCCAATTAAATTCATCCTTAAAATTCAAGTGTATAATGACGGATCACGAGTTCTATCCATAAATTTGGGTGACTAGCGACAGTTTAGTACTAGGGACGTTAGTAGTAATATGAATGAACGAGATTATCTATCATTGAATTCAAGTGACTAGAAACAATAATTAAATTTGCAAATAACGTTTGTATATATATTTCCAAAATAATGACTATATATATAATTAATTAATAACTTAAAAAATAAATTAAAGTAATATATAGAAATTTAAGTTTAATTGTAGTTTCATTTTAAAATAGGAATTATATAATTTAAAATTTTGTTATTACATTGTTATTAAAAATTAATATATTTTTGCAATTGGTGTGATGTTATCTGAAGTAATTGCTAGGTTGCCTAAATCGTGTCACAACAAAGTCAAGTGTCACGAAGCAGGGGAATTGAGATTTTAAGCTACAGTATGTGAAAGAGGAGATTTAATCCTCTACAATTTTGAGCAAATCAATACTGCAAGTTGTACGATTGTTGAGCCAAGAAAGATTCAGGTGAAGTTGGTTCAATCGATGAAGCAAAGAAGCTTGAAGATGATCTCTGTGGTGAGAGGAGAAGCTGAACTCTTGAAGTTGAACTTACTAGGCAATCAACTCCTCCATTGTAGATAAACAAGAAACCTAAATCTTTGTTTTCAAAAAAGGAACAAAATTCTTCTTTCTTGATCATGCTTGCTACTTTTATTGAATTTCTTGAATGCAGTTGTTCTGCGAAGAGTAAAAGGTTTAAATTCTGTCTATAATGACTTCCAGAAGTGATATTTTACTGGTCGTATTGTCGGATGTTACTCTTAAATCCATTCTTCACCATACATATCTCTAGAAGTTTTTGAACAAGAGTTTCTTATGGGGTTTGCTTCTAGGTTAGTTCACAATCAAATTCTTTGTTACAGCTTTGTTTAGGTTGAACATGCTCTTTTGCTTCATTTAAAACTACTATTTCAATTTATGGAATCAGTTGATTTAAATCCTTTTGCTTGGTCACCTATAAAGAGGGAAATCTTATATATAACATATATGGAATACCAATGGAATTAAATCCCTTTCTTGATGAGTCAGAGAATTGATTCTAAATTGACATTGAATATTTGAACATATAAAGTTAACTACATCGAAAATTTACAGTTGAAGAGATATAATTTCTGGGAAGCATCAAAGTTATAAAAAAGGAACACAATCCTACCACAACTTTACTCCAAATAGTCTTATAAGCAACTAACAAGCTCATAATCACCAAGTTGATTTGCACATAAGAAATATGCTTTTCTGGAGTAACTTCATCTCCTTCCTTTGTATCAGTTCCGGCTAAGGGATAGTCATCATATGTGGCACCATTAACATGTTCAACCCCAATATGTTCGGTTGGTTGTGCTATCCCATTTCCTAATGCATCTTCTGTGTCACAGACATCTCCAGTGGTCACATGCTTCACAACTAACCAATCTTCATGCAATGGATGTCTGACATATATATATATATATATATTTTGCATTTGATGCACAAACAAATGGTTCGTCAAGCACATTTGCACCTTTATGACTTAGGTGTGAAAAGTTAACCAATGTGTATTCAAACTTGTCTGCTTTTCAGCCTCTATTTATGTCAACCCAGTCACACCTACATAAAAACAACTTTATAACTGCCATGATAATTTAATTGGATGATATCAGTCAATTGACCATAATAAACAACTTCCCGTACAATGGGATGAGTATCTCTTGTAGTTGAATAACTACTTATCTTGGCCATCACCATCACTCCATTGTTTTGTGTTTTCAACTTTGTTTCATGTGATTTTGTGTGAAACATGTATCCATTAATAATATAACCAAGGTACTTTCTAACATGTGGTAATGGACCCCTTGAAAGTTTTCAAATCTAATCCGTGACTATTGTACTTCTTTGCTGATCCAAAATCTCAACCTGCAAAACTCAATTTTTTTATAATTCATAAAATATTAAGAAAGTATATTATTTAAGGTTCACATGTTTTTAAACCATATAGCAAAGTCACGACTTTGAATTTTTTGAATATCGTAACTACTTAAACGCTTTGGACGTGTTTCTCTCCTTATAACCTTTTCATGCTCTCTGTGTTTAATTAAGAGAACACAGATTAAAACACAGATTAACAAATTATCTGACTTACCTTGAATTATGGTGAAGAAAGTGTAGTGTTTAGCCAAATCAATTGAAAGGGCTTGTTAGTTTCTCGTGAACTGATTGTAGTGCTCCGAAAATAAGATTTGAATTTGTTTTCTTGCCTGAATCATCGTATGAGAGATTTTCAAAGATGATGAAACAAAGTAGACAAAGGGACACCAATTAGAAGTAATGGAAGACTTCACGTTCCTATAATATATAAATAACCTATTAATTTTTTAATAAGCAAACTTTTTATTTTTTTGAAAGGTAGAATTAGTTTTGATTTAATTAAATCTCTTAATAACAAATATGTGTTTTCTCTATGTGTTAGTTTTAAGAAGTAATATGAAATTAATAAATAATTTAATTAGTTACATGAAATTATAATAATATTATAATTACTTTATATTGTGGTTAAATTGTTTAGCACGATTTTAAAAACTGATGAATTTGTTTTTTTTGGGCCAAAAACATACCGGAACACAAGAATTAACAATGTGTAATATTTTAGGTCTTAAATGTAAAGGCGTTATTTTTGTTTTCTTAAGATTAAAGCGCTCTCAAAAAACAATTCTCCGCTCTCTTTACAACCTAAAAGGTATCTATTCACTTCGTCTTCTTTATGTTCCTAAAATCTTCACCATTTTTCTCTCCTTAGAAAACATACGCCACTTTGTTTTCTCTATTTGCAATGGATTGAAGCAAGTAATCTACTAGGGAATTGCAAAGGTTTTAGTCAGAGTAAGGTCATCAATATCAAATTTCAAGCATTTGGCTTAAACTAATTAACAATGGAAGAGATTGCTTGCTATGCTTCACCAATTTATTTTTTATTAGTTCTTTCTATTTACATATGCAAGTATCTTGAATCCTATTTGATCATTTTCTAAGTGTAATGCCCCTTCTATGTTTTTAATCGTTATTTCTTCTACATAATTTTTTAGTTTTGGTAAAGCTACTTATCTATTTTTCTATCTTAACTTGTAGAATATAGCAAAGCTTAACTTTTTTCGCAAGGTACATACTACACCTCCTACTGTTGTCTCTACAGAATTTAACCTTGGTCACCCAAAAATTCAACCACATTTAGCAAGGCAATGGTCATTTGGATTTGAATAACAACAATTATCCCAATCCATGTTACAACAAACACCACAAAGCCAACCCCAAGGAGAGGTAATAGAATCGCAAATGCAATCACAAGTTCAACAACAGCAAAAGCAATAACATCATAGAGCTCCTCAAACTGGCCCAGCAATTCTAGAACCAAGTGAACAACCACATCCAAGTGGTATGAAAACCAAGATGTTTCTTTAATTTTTTATTTATATTCGATTTATAATTTTTAACTTATTTTTTACATGATGAATTAGTACAAAAAACTAGAGGATATACTCGTGTGCTTGATGTTTAGGATATTGAAGAGGGAAAAAAGATTGTTATTAATTTCAACATTCTAAATAAACCAATTGGTTTCGAAGGTGGAAAGTTTAATCAATTTTTAGGTAGCATGGTTAGAAAGTCACAGCTTGCGCTTCTTCACTTCAAAAGCTGGAAAGTAATGCTATCTAGCTATAAGGAAGAAATGTGGAAACTAGTTGAGGTTTTTATGTCATTTACATATGTTCATTTGTTCATTGTTAGCTTGTAATTCTTACAACATTTTTTGGTAAAAGAGAAGTTCCAAATTCAACCACTTATTGAAAATGTCAAGAAAGTTGTGATTAGTGATATGGGTGATAAGTGGAAGCATTAGAAGTGTGAGGTGAAAAGCAATGCAAAGTTTGATGTCAACATATCTGTTAAAGCAAATTTAGCACAACTTACAGATGATCGAGTAGATAAGGAACAATACAAAGCACTTGTAAATCATTGGCTTTCAAACGAAGCAAAGGCTTTTTTTCCCATGTTTAACATTATTTTATATTGTGGTTAAATTTATCCTTTCTATTTAAAACATATTTCAAACATTATGTATACTTTACAGTGTCAAGCCAAGATAAATGTAGAAAACCATCCAAAACTAAAGGATCCACACCGTGGAGAACAAAATCATTGGCTCGGCGAATCCAAGAAGAGATATTTATTATACCTTAAACTAATTTCCCAAAATTGGGTATTCTACATGGACCTACATGCTTTGCATGTACCCAAAATTGCTCATTCTACATGTACATGTTCTACATATTGACTTTGCATTCTACAATTTACCAAATTTGTGTACAAAATATTATCCTTTCTCATGTGAAACTTTTATCAAATAGATTATTTCTTGTATTTGTACTGATTTTATTCTAAACTTGTGTTTCTATTTGGTTAAATCTTATTAGGTTGACAAAACTGGTGTTGTGCCTTCAAGAGCTAAACTTTATATTGATATTAGAAAAACAAAGGATGGAAATTTTGGTACTCCATATGCATCATAAATGGTGGTATGAAGTCTTTATGACTATAATTATTACTTAGAAAAAAATATGAAGCTAACATATGTCGCTTTTTTGTGATTGCTTAGGAATGTATGGAGGGTAGAATGAATGAAAGTGATGGAGTAGAGTTTGCACTTGATCCTAAATCTTGGGACCTTGATGCATATGCTCAAGCCAAGGGGCCAAATAAGAAAGGGTGTGTAAGTAAACTAGGAAAAGTTTATGTAACTACCACCAAAAAAGATGCCAAATAGGGGAACTTAAAGATCAAAAGTCAATGTTACTGGGAACGCTGAACAATGTTTTGGGAAAGTTTGAATATTATGACAATTTATTTCAACAACATTTTCCAGCTATGAGTGGTCATTTCAATAATACTGTCCGAAGCCCCGCAAGTACGGGTCACACAAGTAAATAGGGAAGTAAGAGTATTGATCCACAGGAAGTTATTGAAGAATTACTAGGCTAAAACCATTCAATTATTTGGGTTGATCACTCAAATGTTGATTATTAAGAAATTAATTAATAAACGAATTGCTAAAACTAATCCTAAAGCAAACAAAATAACTACGCAACTTATGCAGTATAAGTTTGTAAGGAATAAATCAGATATGTAAAAGGCAAGTTTCAAATCTAGTTTCGTGATCGACTTTTAATTATTCTTTTCTAGTTTATTCAATAATCTTGATCCCTAGACTTTGAAGGAAAATAGATCTAAATTATCTATCATTCTCTATCTAGATGTCAAAGAAGTATTGTAGTTAAAATCAATCCCGATTATCGTGGCCCATGAAATTAACTAAAACCCATTAAGATTTTTAGCTAGTTAGTAATTCCTCTCACAGATTTTTACCTATATCTAGGTCTAAACCTACAAGTTCTTAATTTTGGTTTTCCACTACCGATTTTCACCTTTCGATTCTTCAAAATATAATTTCGACACAATTTATGTGAGGCCTAATACATAACAAGCACAATAATACTCAAAACAAGAATCAACAGACACGAATCAATTTTATTGAACAAAATTCAGAATCAAATCATATAGAAATTCGAAAACTACATCTCATCTTTGAAACTTAATAAGAAATCTACTCACTCATGTTTATGTTCAACAAAATAAATATCAAATCAAGGAGAATAGGCATTAAAGGATTAAGGAGTGAAGAACTCTGGTGAATCTTAAACAAAACTTCAAAAACCCAGGTCTGGAATAGGAATCTTTCTTTCCTGCGTCGTATGTCTGCGTCAACATCTAGTCTCCTTGCATGCAACGTCCCTTCACGTGCGTCCAGGTTTCTCCAAATGCAGCAGCTACCGCCCATTCCAAGTCATGTGTCCAAGTCCCTAGCTGTGGCGTGCGTCCAAGTCCCTAGCTGGGGCTTCAAAGTCTTGGAGAGTAGTGTGCCTTTCATGCCTCTGTTTCCCGCGTCTCCCTACTTATCTCCAAATTGAAACCTAAAAAGCATTCAAACACTACTCTGTCCTCAAAACGTCACCTAGTCCACCACTTTTTTTACTCTCGTGCTGCCATTTTGGACTATTCTTCTTGACCTTCTACTGTGTTGTTTTCTGCTTATGTTGCCTACCGTTTTGCTTCTTGTTTTTAATCCACTTGCACCATGCATTTTCTCTATACTTGCTTCCACTTTAATTTCACTTAGGCCATGCAAAATCATGGACGTTCCGTGAGCAAATTCTTAGGCCTATTTTGAAGCTAAACTCATGCTTTCTACGAAGAAACAAGAAAAATGAAATAAATTACAAACTCAATGAAAACAAATAAATTATCTTTAAAATGCTACTAAAATGAGTGAATGAATATGCAAAATGAATGTAAATATGACCTAAATACTTATATGAATTGGACTAAACAAATACCCCCAAACTCGAACTTTTGCTTGTCTCTAAGCAAAATAAAGATTTAGAAAACATTTTCAAAGCTGCTCATCCAAGGAATCATAAAAACTGTAAATCCAAGCTCTTAAATTCACTTTTAGCCTTTCCATTCAAACCGTTCCCACTTTCATGGTACAATAAACTAAGAAATTCTTAAGTCAATATTCCTTTAACCTTTGATCAATTGTGAAAAACCCTTACCTTGCAAGAAGCAAAGAAAACTAAAATAGGTTCCGCAACAACATAATGATGATATAATTAATTAACCAATCCCATAGGCAAGACATCCTAACCTATCTCCACTAATGTAGCATTTATTATTGAAGGATCAATAGGTCTTACTAGATTGTAATGAGATTATTGGGTGTGTAATGTGGGTTTGAAACAAAGAAAAGGGAAATAAAGGCTCAAAACAAATTGAGGGATAACTGTTTAAAACATGCAAATGTAGAAAACATGCAAATGTAGAAAACATGCATAAATTCAATATATGTTTTTTCTTTTTTCTTTTTTGAATAAATAAGGAAATATAAAATTGACATCTAAATATCTCAAATGATTATAAGCTCCCATCTCTAAATGCATTTAAATAGGCTTGGTCCATATATAAATAACATCAAGCCTCCACAAATTAGGACAACTTCCCCCAAACTCCTTCCATTGCATATTTTGGGGCTTCAAATTTCTCCTTTTCGTAGTTGGGAACAAACAAACAACTCTTGGATGTGATTCTTTTTTTTTATTTTTTCCTTTTTTATTTTTTGTTTTTTCTTTTTTTCTATATCAAAATTATACACATTCCAAAATATCACAAATCTTAAATAATCAAACCACATAAAAGGGTAAGAAATTAAGGTCCTAGGCTTGGTGTAAATAAGGATACCAAGAAAAATAAGGATAATATGTAAAGCTCAAAAGGGGTTCCAAGGGAAATAAAGGTGAGTAAGCTAAAAATCATTTAGGGTAGAAAACAAAGAACGGTGCCTAAATAATAAATGCTATCATTTCGCCTCGACAGGATTAGAAAGCTTGTTCTAGAATTGGTGAGATTTCAACAAGTTACAAATCGCCAAAGAATTTTCTTTTAAGTTCTTTAAATGTCTAACAAGAATTAGGAAGATCTCCAATCAAATGAACATAAACAAAAGCAAATTCCTAAGATTCTTGCACC
>JANIJH010000007.1:57486747-57499320 GCA_024520975.1 Erythroxylum areolatum
TGGGTATATTTGTATCTTCTTCCATCTCCAAGACCACAAAATCTACTGGGATAAAGAAATTCCCTACTTTCAAAGGTATATTTTCTAAAATACCTTGAGAGTATTTGATTGACCTATCAACTAGTCAGAGGGAAATTGTAGTAGGCTTAAGTTCTTCTAAATCAAGCTTTTGATATATAGAAAGAGGTAGGAGACTTACACTTGCACAAGGTCATATCAAGCCTTACCGATGTTTGTGCTTCCGATTTGACAAGGAATGGAGAAGCTTCTGGGATCCCTCAACTTTGGTGGCAGCTTATTCTATAAGATAGCGTTGGACTCTTCTGTCAATGCCACTGTTTCATACTCCTCCAACTTCCTCTTATTTGACAAGATTTCCTTCAAGAATTTTGCATAGGCTGGCATTTGTGTGAGAGCTTCTGTGAAGGGAATACTGATGTATAACTTCTTAAGGATTTCCAAAAATTTTCCAAATTGTTTATCCAGCTGAGCCTTCTAAAAACGTTGTGGGAATGGGATGGGTGGCTTATATGGAGGAGGTGGAGTGTATTTTTCAGTTTTAGCATTTTTTGATTCGTTCTGGACAAGCTGTGCAGCTGGGACAGAATCAGATCCTTCCTTACTTGTTGCTTTATCCTTGCTTTCTACCATCAGTTCTAAGACCTTTCCACTTCTCAAAATCACTACATCAGCAATCTCCTTAGGATTTTCTGGTCATGCAGGCAATTTACCCTTATCCCCTTTTAATATACTAGCCTGTTGAGCAATCTAAGTCTCTAGCATCTTGTTGTGTATGGCAAGTTGATCTACCTTAGAACTAAGCTGTTAGATTAGTTCCACCATGGACTTCAAAGTTGGTTTCTGCTCCTGAGCTTGTGGGAGTTATGGAGGGGCTGGAGGTTTTGCGTTTTGGAATCTTGGAGGACCCCTATTGAAGTTTTGTTGTTGGGCTGAAAAGTGAGGTTGGTTTTGAGGGTAGGAAGAGCAATAGGGCTGGTTTGAGAAATTTTGTGGCTGTCTGGGTTGTTAGGACCAAGAGAAATTGGGGTGGTTCCTCCACTCAGGGTTGTATGTGTTGAAGAAGGCTCCTCCTTGAGGTTTAGCTCCATAGTTACCCACTAAATGAGCTTGCTCAACCGCAATGTCTTGTCCATAAGCCTGAAAATCATACATGGGCCGTGCAAATTGTTGTGGTTCATGCACAGGTTGTGCACTACTTGCTGCCATCACATTAACCTTATCCATCTTATCTATTCTCTTTGTCAGGGCTTCAAATTTTACGTTCATCATGGATAACACATCAACCTCAAACATTCCTGCAATCTTCTTAATCTCTTGCTTTAAATGCCCCCTCCTTCCACTCCATTGATAATTATTCTGAGCAATCCTTTCCAGGAGTGAATAAGCTTCATCTTCAGTTTTTGCCATGAAGTCTCCAGCTGCAGCTACATCTATAGCACTTTTCATAACTAGAGAAAGCCCGTTATAGAAAATCTGCACAAGCATCCATTTCTGAATCCCATGGTGGGGCCATTTTTTTGTAACTCCTTGAATCTCTCTCTACTTCATACATAGATTCATCTTCTCTCGGTAGGAAGGAATGCATTTCACCCCTCAGTTGTGCGGTCTTTCCTGGGGGAAAGTACTGTGTTAGGAAAGCTTGGGATAACTCTTGCCACATAGTTATAAACCCTGGAGGTAAAGAGTAGAGCCCTTCGCTTGCACAATCCCTCAAGGAAAAAGGGAATAATCTTAGGCGAATTGTATCGTCAGATACCTCATTATGCTTCAACATGCTACATATCTTAATGAACTTCTCCAAATGAACGTGGGGATTTTCTGAAAGGTTGCCTCCAAATTGGGACTGTTGGACCATCTGCACAAGTCAAGTCTTCAGTTCAAAGTTATTAGCTGTAAATGGAGGTGTCACAATGCTTGATTGGTAATCCTCAAAGTTCGATATGGCATGGTCCCATATGGTTCCTTGATTTTGCTCACCATTCTGTATTTGTTCTACCATTACTTGTTCACTTGTAGTATCAATAGGTTCGATTTCTATTCGTTAGTTACCCTACACAGATTGTGCTATTTGCTGTCTCGTAGCTTTTCGGAGTGCCTTAGCGGTCTTTTCAATTTCTGAGTCAAATAACAAGTTTTCTATACTATAAGAATGGCTCATATATAGAAAGAATCACTAGCAAATCAAAAATAAAAAAGAATACTCCGAGTGAAGAAATAAGCTATGAGAAAAAGTAAATAAAATGAAAAATAACAAAATGTTGATGAAAAATAAATGCCCAAAGTAACCAAGAAATTGATCGCTTAATATTGCCCAAAGGAAACTCTTCGGCAACGGTGCCAAAACTTATTTGAAGCCCCGCAAGTATGGGTCACGCAAGTAATTAGGGAAGTAAGAGTATCGATCCACAGGGAGTTACTGAACGATTACTAAGCTAAAACCATTCAATTATTTGGGTTGATCACTCAAATATTAATTATTGAGAAATTAATTAATAAAAGAATTGCTAAAACTAATCCTAAAGCAAACAGAATAACCGCGCAACTTATGCAGTATAATTCTGTAAGGAATAAATCAGATATGTAAAAGGTAGGTTTCAAATCTAGTTTTGTGATTGATTTCTAATTATTCTTTTATAGTTTATTCAATAATCTTGATCCCTAGACTTCGAAGGAAACTAGATCTAAATTATCTATGATTCTCTATCGAGACGTGAACGAAGTATCGTAGTTAAAATCAATCCCGATTATCGTGGCTCATGAAATTAACTAAAACCCCTTAAGATTTTTATCTAGTTGGTAATTCCTCTCATAGATTTTTGCCTATATCTAGGTCTAAACAAGTTCTTAATTTTGGTTTTCCACTACCAATTTTCACCTTTCGATTCTTCAACTGATAATTTCGACATAAATTATGTGAGGCATAACACATAACAAGCACAATAATGCTCATAACAAGAATCATCAGCCATAAATCAATTTTATTGAATCAAATCCAGAATCAAATCATGTAGAAATTCGAAAACTATATCCCATCTTTGAAACCCAATAAGAAATCTACTCACTCATGTTTATGTTCAACAAAATAAATATCAAATCAAGGAAAATAGACATTAAAGGAGTAAGGAGTGAAGAACTCTAGTGAATCTTAAATAGAACTTCAAAAACCTAGGTTTGGAATGGGTCTCTTTCTTTCCTGCGTCGTGTGTCTGCGTCCAATCTCCTTGCGTCCAGTATCCCTTCACGTCCATCCAGGTCTCTCCAAATGTAGCACCTACCCCCCCTTCCAAGTCATGCGTCCAAGTCCCTAGCTACGACGTCAAAGTCTTGGAGAGTAGCGTGCCTTTCATGCCTCTGTTCCCACATCTTCCTACTTATCTCCAAATTAAAACCTTAAAAACATTCAAACATTTTTTTGTCCTCAAAATGTCACCTAGTCCACCACTTTTTTGACTCTTATGTGCTGTCGTTTTGGACTATTCTTCTTGACCTTCTACTGTGTCATTTTCTGCTTATGTTGCTTACTGTTTTGCTTCTTGTTTTTAATCCACCTGCACTATGTGTTTTCACCATACTTGTTTCCACCTTTAATTTCACTTAGGCCATGCAAAATCATGGACGTGCCGTGAGCAAATTTTTGGATCCAATTAGAAGCCAAACTCATGCTTTCTACGAAGAAACAAGAAAAATAAAATAAATAACAAACTCAAGGAAAATAAATAAATTATCCTAAAAATGTTACTAAAATGAATGAATGAATATATAAAATGAACGTAAATATGACCTAAATACCTATATGAATTGGACTAAACAAATACTAATAGAACAAATCATCAGGTATGATTAACTTGCTTTTGTATGTCAATTGTTTGAGTAAAAAATGCTTATTTATATAAAGTATAATAAACTATTCTCTTATAATTACATCTTATTAATATGTAGTAGGTTCCAAATGGGCGAAGTGATCTATATGATTCCCATGACGGTATGCGACGCTCTTCAATGTCAAGTGCATATGTTGGTGACGACCAAGAAGAGAATAATCTTAAGCTTTTGACCTATTTTAATACTATCTTTTTTTTTCTTCTCCTATAAAGTCATTTCTTGCCTTAGACTTTTGATTTATGACTTGTGAGCTTGTTGTGGATGTGTTGTATAACTCATGTATTCTCCTTTACTTGAATATGATTAAAAGTTGAGTTACAATGATCACATTGATTGCGGGCACAAAGTTAGGATAATTAATTATTTAGACTAAGCAACTCTTATACGTTTTCTTTCTTAATGTTAGCAAATATTTGTATCATTTTTTATTTCATGCTTTCATCTATGTTAAAAAGTGTAATATTAATTAGTTGTATTTTTTCAATTTCACAACATTGTGTTTCTTTTCCTTGACTAGCCAATCACTTGATTGACCATTTCGTTTTATTTGGATTCTAATACTTGCCTCCAAGATATGTATTTTTATATTTTTGATTAAGTTTTAAATTTATTATTTATAGATGAGCTAAATGATAGAAATTCATTCCGACTTTAAATTTGTGAAAAAGTAGTTAAAGCATCATGTCAGTAGTTGCTCTTTGGTAAAAACAACTTTGACATAAATTATGTTGAATTTAAAAGATCAGTCAAAAAATAAAAATTTCAAAACTCTTAGCACTAAATTGCACAAATCTTAAAAAGTTAGAGATTATTTAATTTTTTATCATTTTTAAACTATATAATAATTTATAATTATATATTTTTAAATATAGTTTAAGCCAGGGGTGTTCTCATTGGTCAGTCTCTGTCCCTTCTAGACTGTTGAGTCGTATCATAGGCCCATATGTGGCAACTTAAACTTGCAAGCTATGATTTTTATAAATTAAAAATTATTAATTAATTATTCTAGAATTTATAAATTTTTTAAACCTGAATTAAAATTGTCATTAAGTTAATGGTAGAAGATAAATGAGTTTAACTGTTAAGGTAGAAACGAATGACAAATGAGTCCGAGTATGATTCGATTAAGTTCAAAATTAACAAATTAAATTTGAATAGATTCAACTTTATATATGATTCAAAATTGAAAAAGACTTGAGAATAATTCGCTTATCACTTTAAAACGATGTCATCTTGGGTGCTTTATGTGAGGTTGAACTGTACTATTCGAGTTAGGTTGAGTTCTCGGTTAAACTCAGATAATATCATGAATACATTGACTCAATTACGTTTTAGAATTTTCCAATATCAATTAAATTAGAGTAGGTATGAGAATGAGTCGGATGGGATCAGATTATGTCAATAAATTTAACGAGTTGGGTTGAACTCAGATTTGGTCTTAAAACTTTGTATTCGAGGTGAGTCTAGCCCAATGTCTGATTAAACCGAGTTAAGTCCCATTAATTTGTAATTTGTATAATTTAAATTTTGAAAACAACATTATTTTCTTCAAAATTTCAAAACTCTCATAATAAGTTTAGTCAACTTAAACGAGCTCAATCAAATCGGATACATTCACTGCCACATCTGATCCTTTGAGTAAGGCAAATATGGATTATCTTTCAAAAAAATCAAAAACAGTTCTTAATTAAAAATTGAAGAGTCGCGTACAGTTGCGTGGCTTCTGAGATGGAGAACTTAGCAACTTGTTGTAGCACCAATTTCGAGCTCGAGCTTGTTATATTCGATGAGCTTCGTGGGCAGTGTCAACACAATGAAATTAATAAGTTGAATTCGCCTTATATCATAATTTATTATTCAATTTATACTTAATAAACACATTATTTTAAAATACAATAATTGCTATTCCTTGTAAAAAATAAACAATTTAAGATTTTCCTAATTACCACAACCTGGCAATTAAAAATATAATTTTGTCCAATATAACGTGAGTTTTCCCTTCAAATTAAAGTTTTCAACATAACAAATATAATTTTGTTCTTAAATAAATATATTTACCCTCAAACCATATTATCAAGTTTCATTATCAAGCATCAAATGACATAATTTAATAGTCCCACTTGGTCAATTAAAAATTAAACTTACAGTCAACAGAGTCTAGGAGATACACTCATTAAAATTAGCAAATAGCTGGTCAATTGAAATAGATTAAAGAGTTGCGAATTGTGATGCACCTCTTAGTTCTTTAGGAGTTGATATCATTTCCACTAGAAAAGAGCAGTCCAGACAGACTTGTAAGATCAGGAACCATTTTTCTTTTTTTAAAGAAATGTAAGAGAATGCTCTAGTTATTATTAAAATCTTATTATATAACTATCCTTATGAATACTAGCAACTAACATAACCAAGTTATTCACTTTAAATTCAAAGATTCCCTTAAATTTATCCTTGCATTCAAAGAATGATATCCCCTTATTATGTATTTTACATTTATCTTTATAATTGAGATAATCTAGTTTTTATTATTTTAAATTATCATATGAAAAAAGTAAATTTCCTTACCAAACTATCCTTAGTTTTATAAGTTAATTTTAAAAGATATGATATAACATTCATACTCTTATCATTTTACGTACCATTTAATTAAATAATAATTTGTAGAGTGCATGCAATAATTTATATATTATGTTCTAACCCAGTGGGTTGACGTAGGCGGCGCATACCTTCGTCACTTAACTAAAGAGGTTCTGGATTCGATCCTTGCCCTTGGGAATGCAGCAAACTCCTGGGCCAGCAGCAGCCTCCGTAAGGGATGTATCAGTACCGCAAAGGAGAATTAGTCACCGGCTTCGACTCAGTGGACACCTCCTTGGAGACCAAAAATTTATATATTATGTTCTTACCCTTGAGAGTTGAGACTTAACCGTTGAGTTAGTTTATTACCTTATTATTATTATTTTACAATGTCTATCTCGACATGTTCATAAAAAAATGTTCATATATAGTACCAAAATAGGTGCTTAATCAAAGAGGGAGGGTTTGTCGGTGAACGGTGAGATACTAAACACATCGCGCATTGTTATTTTTCTAACCTTATTTGCCACATTTACCGGCACAGTGTCTACTTGGAACCAACCCTAACCAATACTAATTAAGTAATTAGGTACTAACTAGTAAGCCTCCCCTAAATCTCACTTGTCCAATACTAGAAACACCCTTCTTGTTTTAGTTATATATTTAATGCTAAGTTGGCCTTCGTTTAGATTCATCACCCACATGATCAACTTCGATTCAGAACCTGTTCTTCTTCAACCTAATTGATCGTATAAATATTGGCAAAAGCGAGAAGAGAGCGTCATCAACTCCTGACCAGCACAACCATGGCTGGTTACACACAAAATGCCACATCCAAGCCCCAAAAGCCTCACATAACACCACCTTTCTATTTCAAAAACGTCAGCTTCTGTTCCTTAGCTCTGATCCTCTTTCTCTGCACTTTCTCGTACCTGTTTGGAGTCTGGCAACACGGCGGCAATATCACCCTCCGGACAAGAACTGCGACTCAGACTGCGAACACGGTCGTGTCATTCCCATGTAACCCCTCCTCTTCTGGGAAAGACGAGAAACTAGAGAAATCCCTCGATTTCTCGTCCCACCACGTCGCGGATGATGACACCACAGTGTTATCTTCAGGGACCAAGGCCTACCCTCCATGCAACGCGAGCTTAAGCGAGTACACCCCATGTGAGGACGGGAAAAGATCACTGAAATTCAAACGGCGCCGCCTGATATACCGAGAACGGCACTGCCCTGCAAAAGACGAGGTTCTCAAGTGCCGTATTCCGGCGCCGCATGGCTATAAGAGCCCATTCCGCTGGCCGAAAAGCAGAGACTACGCGTGGTACGCCAACGTCCCACACAAACATCTAACGGTGGAGAAAGCCGTGCAGAACTGGATCAGGTACGAGGGTGAACGGTTCAAGTTTCCTGGCGGCGGAACTATGTTTCCGAATGGCGCTGACGCTTATATCGACGACATCGGAAAGTTGATAAATCTCAAAGATGGGTCCATTAGAACTGCGGTTGACACTGGCTGTGGGGTAAGTTTATTTCTTAATTAATTATAATCTCTAATAGATACTGATGCCTTTTTGTTAATTCTTGAACTTAATTGGGTTTTCTTTTTTTTTTTTTTTGGAGTTGATTAATTTGAATTAATATTTTTATTACCATGGTAATATTTCTGTGGGATTTCGTAATAATGGAAGTTTAAGATATTATGTTGATATTGATTTTATAATAACGAAGGAAATCAAATTTTTTAATGAAAAATAAGCATTAATATGGAAAGATTATCAGCAATTTGATACGATTAGAGAAATAATGTTTTCTGATTTATGTAAAATTGTTGTAATTTTTTATTTCCAGACAACAGTATAAACTAAATAGGTTTTAATTATCTGGTTTTTTTTATATAAAAACGAAAACAAAAAAAAAGACAAACAACCCCTTGACGTCGCATTATAGAGTAAGCAGAGTCCAACTGTATCAAACTCGCACCAACTAACTTATATGTTCTTAATCTGTGTCATCCTTTCTCAGTTGAGAGAAGATGGCTCAGAGTAAGAACATAAGGAATGACAGAGAGAAAATAGCACGGAGTAGAAATAGAAGAAATGGAATGGAGGATTTCGTCCCCTGTAGGGATTCATGGAACTTGTCTAGTGTTTGCCAGTATTTACTGTGAAGGAAAATTTTGGTTTTTCTGATTATTAACTATTTGTTGATGATATGTAATCGTATTAAAATGATAATCATACTCAATTATTTTTTGAGAATTTATATTTAGAGTGTGAATTTTCTGATAAACTTACGCAGGTGGCGAGCTGGGGAGCTTATCTTCTGTCAAGAAACATCTTGACAATGTCATTTGCGCCAAGAGACACACATGAAGCTCAGGTCCAATTCGCACTGGAACGTGGAGTTCCTGCTCTGATCGGTGTTATAGCCTCCAAGAGACTTCCTTACCCGTCGAGAGCTTTCGACATCGCACATTGCTCTCGCTGCCTAATTCCCTGGGCTGAGTCAGGTACATATATATATGTATGTATGTATCTGTGTGTGTGCATGTGTGTGTGTGTAATCTCCGGACTAAGAAAATGTTTGTAATAAACTTAATGAACAGATGGGCAGTACTTGATTGAAGTAGATAGAATTCTACGGCCTGGAGGGTATTGGATACTTTCAGGTCCTCCGATTAACTGGAGAAAGTACTGGAAAGGTTGGGAGAGAACGAAAGAGGACCTGAGTGATGAACAAACTAGAATCGAAAATGTGGCCAAGAGTTTGTGTTGGAAGAAGTTTGTAGAGAAAGGTGATATTGCTATTTGGCAAAAGTCTCTCAATCACTTGAATTGTAAAGTTAACAGGAAGATTACGCAGAACCCACCACTGTGTCCTGCTCAGGATCCTGATAAAGCTTGGTACATCTTCGTTTCTCTAAAATTTTGCTTGTTTCGTACGCTTGTCAGGTGATTGATTCGTGATACTACAATTTTCAGGTACACGAATCTGGAGACGTGTTTGACGAATTTGCCTGAAGTATCGAGGAATCAAGAAGTCGCAGGTGGGAAGTTGGTCAAGTGGCCTGAGAGATTGAATGCTATCCCGCCTAGAATTAGCAGAGGAACTGTGGAAGGAGTGACAGCAGAAACTTTCCAGGAAGATATAAAACTTTGGAAAAGGAGATTGTCTTATTACAAAACGGTCAACAACCAGTTGGCACAACCTGGAAGGTATCGAAATCTTTTGGACATGAACGCTTACTTGGGTGGATTCGCTGCAGCTCTTGTTGATGACCCAGTATGGGTAATGAATGTTGTTCCTGTCCAAACCAAAGTCAACACGCTTGGAGTAATCTACGAACGAGGGTTGATTGGAACTTATCAGGATTGGTAAATCTAACACCCCAAAAAAGAAAATATCTTTTCGGTTAACGTTTTCAACTTGGTTCTTACAGTTTATTTCGTTTCCATCAACCTTAACCACAGGTGTGAAGCAATGTCTACATATCCAAGAACATATGATCTGATCCATGCTGATTCAGTCTTCAGCTTGTACGAGAGCAGGTGACAATAATTTAATCGAACTTTGTGGATCAATAGCACAGAAAAACACATGGTCGCATGTGGTCTCACCGCATAATAAGGTTACAAATCCTGACGTGCATTTATTGTTCTTGCTTTGTTACAGATGTGAAATGGAAGATATTCTGCTAGAGATGGATAGAGTGCTGAGGCCTGAAGGAAGTGTGATCATCAGAGATGATGTTGATCTTTTGGTGAAGATTAAGAGAATAACTGATGGATTGAACTGGGATAGTCAGATTATTGATCATGAAGATGGACCTCTTGAGAGACAGAAGCTACTTTTTGCAGTGAAATCATACTGGGCAGCTCCTGCTGATACAGATCATAGCAGGATTAAAACTTCTTAAGGAAGTTGATGTTTTATTTTTCGTTTTCTTTTTCTTGCTTCATATTTTGTTTAGCTATGTTTTCTTTTTGGTCCTTGATCTTTGATGATTCTTTCTTAGGTTAGTGAAAGGCAACAATATATAGGGACATTCAAACTATTGATCGTAAAATCTGAATCTAAACTCAGCCTGAATCTTGGTTAACTAGGATAGAGATCGGGCAGAACCTATTTTACCTTAACCTAATAGCAGACTGTGATAAATCACCTTGAAGCTTTTGAGTTGGATTTTGGTGTACTTCCTTCTGCTCATTTGTATTAAATGTTATCATTATAATTGGTTTCTCCTGTTTACAATAAAGTCTTCTTTTAGTCTTTTCATTATCAATTTTATTTTAACTCACTCAAAAAAATTGAACTAAGTAATATAAGAAAGAATAATTTTTCCCTGATTTAAAATTCCTGTAATCTAATTATAACTTAAGATTTTTGAAATTCGATTTATGTTAAAAAAATTATGAAATTTCGATTTCAAAATTTTAAAAAATATATAATACCACAATTTAATTGGTTAATTTGTTTACCATTCACATACATTCTTCATTTCAAGTGGGATCTCTTTGCAATTTTGATTATAAAGTTATCATATCAAAAAATTGTGGACTTTGATTGTTTAATTTCACCATTAAACTTGTAAAAATTAATTTTGTACCTTCTCTTGTCAGCTACTTCACAACTTCTGTGATGATCACCAGCTTTCAAATTAGGTGATTCACGTAAATATCCAATTTCATCTCTTGTCACAACCTATAAAACTTGATCCTGATGCTTAAAGGCCAAATGACAGTGAAAGTCAAAGTTAAGAAACAAGAAAGTAGTTTCTTTGATCATTAATGGCAGCTCCCAAGTCCTCAATTGGTGCACTATTGCTTCTTTTGGTCACTGTAGTTTCGGTGCAGAGCCAAGTGGGTGACGCTCAGAATTGCTCAACTCAGCTTAGCAACCTGAACGCTTGTTCACCATTTCTGGTGCCTGGCAACTCCAACCCTAACCCTAATGCCGATTGCTGCAATGCTCTCCAGGCAGTCCAACATGACTGCATCTGCAACACCATCCAGATTGCAAATCGTATTCCTATGCAGTGCAATCTCCCACCTCTCGAATGTCCTGCAGTAAGCATTCAATTTCATGCGTTTATTGGATTTTACAGAGTTAATTATCTATTATTGACTTACCTTTTACCTTTTTTGTCCTTTATGTAATTCTTGCAGCCATAAATAAATGGTCCAACCAATCACATGCAGAGGAGAGATCAGCAGTGAATAATGTCAGAGCATCTTGTTGTTCCAGAATAGGAAAATGTTCTGAACTCGAAATTTTACGATGCTTTTCCTTTTCTTTTTTTTCTTCGGTTTCTTCCTCAAAACAGTACCCTGATCTGCAACAAAACTGAAGCTCCTCACGTTAATTAATAAAACTCCCTTGGTTTTCGTCAGAGCATATTTGACTGTTTGACTATCAATTAAAAAAATAATTTTTTAAAAGAGTTTTATATAGTAGATTGTTTGACAACATAAAACTAAAAAATATTTTTATTAATTTTAACTATATTATATTTTGTAATAAAAATTATTTATACGTATAAATATTATTTAAAGTATACTAAACAGCATGCAAAGCACAACATATTAATTATTGTATAATTTTAAATCATATGAAACATAAATAAAAATACATCTAATCAAATCTTTTGTATGAATTATAATATAAGTAAAATAATATTAAAAATAAATGTTAAAACATATAAAAAGTCAAATAATATTATATAAATCTCAAAATAAACGTAAAGATGAGTATGTAGGCATTGTAGAAATTACGTGTAAAATATAAGAGCACATGGGACAAAAAAAATAAGTTCATTAATTAATTTAAAAAATCTATCTGAAAAGACTTTTTTAGAAGTTTTAAATTTGAGCTTCTTAAAAAAGTAATATTTTGGCTGCTAAAAAAGTTATATCTACTAAAAAACACTTTTTTATTTGACAATCAAAACTCATGTTTCTTAAAAAAAGCTTTTGCGGCGGAAAAAAATACTTATTCATTCTCTAAATACTCAACCAAACAGACACTTAGCCTCAAATTTTAACTACTGGATCTTATAAAATATGTGAACAAAAAATAATTAATTAATTACCT
>JANIJH010000007.1:57500829-57518301 GCA_024520975.1 Erythroxylum areolatum
TTCAATCTCTTTAATAAACAACTCTTCTCTCAACTAAATTAGTTCACTTTTTATACAACTAATTATGGCATAGGTTTAAAAAAACTCTTTTATTTTCTTTATCTTTTCACTTGATTTCTTTGTATATTAAAAAATTGAAAATTTAATTTATGGTTATTTTATTAAAAATTGAGGAGCTCACTTTTGCGAGAGCTCTATATCATAAGCTTAATGAGAAATATATTTGTAGATTTTGACACCACATTTCAATCTAAAATTTTAAGGCATTACTGCATTAAGTTTATAAGTCCTTTCCACTTATATGTTTTTCACTAGTTTCATCTCTTTTTAATGTAGAATCCCTACTCACACTTGACATCCCAATAATCTCCCTCTCACGTGTAAATTTTTACATTAAGCTTAAACTCTTCCTTAAGCGAAAGCCTTTTTACTTAATAACTCGAGTATATAGTGTCATTAAGAGTCCATTTACTTTATTGGTCTAGGTCCACCAGGAGTTTCCTTGCTCTTTTTCGTGGGGAAGCAACTACAGGATTCGACTACCATCTCCATACTTCTTCTTTGTCAAACCATAGGCTCTGATATCACTTATTGCAACTGAGGAGCCTCCTTTCATAGGAGATCTATATTAAATTTTAATATAATTATTTATTTAAAATTAATATTAAATTTAAAATTTTTATATATTAAATTTAAAATTTTATTTAAAACATGAATTACAAAATTTGGTATCACTGTCAACCATCACGTCATTGGTCAATCAAGGCAGTAAAAGGTCAAAAACATCAGACTTTCGTCAGCACCCGCGTGATCACACGAGCCACAAGCACGCGTGAGACTGCAGTCTCCATAGCTCCGTCTTTAAAGCTAAATTCTTTGCTCTGCTCTCTTCGTCTTCCTCAACGCTCATCATGTCTTCCAGCACCCCTTTCAAACAAATGCTATGAGAAATGGGCTTTTTCCGGCGACTTTTTGGCGCCAAGAAGACCACAACCTCCTCTCCGTCGAAGGACAAGAAGAGGTGGAGCTTCGCTAGATCTTCCAACTCCGCTTCTCTGCACAGTCGCGACCCTTTCTCCCCGATTCAGTTTGACGATAGTCTCGATGCAAACAAACGCGCGATAGCGGTGGCTGCGGCCACCGCAGCCGTCGCTGAAGCGGCCCTTGCGGCCGCCAAAGCTGCCGCGGAGGTCGTCAGATTGACCAGTGGCGGTGGTGCCGCGGAGAGATGTGCTGCTCCGGCGACCGTTAGTTGGACCCGTCTTCAGAGAATGGAGGAGGTCGCGGCGATAAAGATACAGTCGGCTTTTCGCGGTTATCTGGTGAGTGAGTGTTGGTTGTCGTCTCACTTCTTGTATTATCTGTTCTTGGTCTTCCATTTTATGCTTAATTAAATTCATATTAAAACATAAGAAAAGTAGATCATTGGAATTCAAATTTCGTTTATTATCAATTAGTTCAAAGAAATTAATGAAAAAACAAGATAATTATTATATAGAATTATGTGATGATAGTTTGAAGTTGGTCTTTGTCATGAAATGAGAGGAGAAGATGAGACCCATAGTTGAACGGTTAAGAAGATGCCCCGCTAACTAACTTGGTTTGAGAGTGACTTCACTGTCAGGTCCCGAAACTGCACGGTTTTCGATAGAAAATATATAAAATCAATTAAGTCGACTTCACACAACATCTTAAGTTATTGCGATGAAATGACCATTTAATATAATATCAAGACTTTTGTGACTAAATCATCACGAGGTTAAATTCTACTATCTACCTATTATTCAGTATAAGGTAGAATGAGCCTGTGCAAGTTTCAAACCAAAGGCTTTCATTTGAGGGGGTATGTTAGGGAATATATAAAACCAATTAAGTTGACCTCACATAACAGCTTAAGTTAAAACGGTCTCTTAATAATTCTGACTTCCAAAATTTTACGATGACTAGATCCTCTTTATCCATAACCAATTCTTACCAAGCACTATTAAATTTAATAAATGGGTGGATAAAATTAAATCGCATAGGGTTGTAACACTGTATAAGACATAAAGGATCTATGTGTATATGAGACGTTAAGGGTGAATTGTTGACCGTTAAATAGTTTCTTTAGACATTATTGCGTGATCGGACACCGGAAGAATAGTGATGTAAAGTCTTGACATGTATGATATCATTTTCAGGAATAGTTCTGTGCTCTGACTTAGATACAAGAGACAGGTGAGTCATTCAACAGCTTATTAGTGGCATTGGCTTAGTTCATATCAGGGCAAAACATTATCTGGCCTACCTCTTGTCGGGACATGGACTGCTTCCACGCTGATGTGACAATTTGCTTTGTTAGAGTATCTGTTTAGCTGTGATTATTGAACAAGAATTAGTGTCAGGATTTTGGCAGGTTCCAGGCGCCAGGCTCATATTTTATTAATCCTGACCTTTGTACTTGTTCTGAGGTTCAGGACTAGATAGTTTCTGAACCGGACCGAATTGATATGCGGTATCTAATATTTTGCTGATGATATTGAAGGCCAGGAGAGCATTGAGAGCTCTGAAAGCCTTAGTGAAGCTTCAAGCACTTGTGAGGGGTCATATTGTTAGAAAGCAAACTTCAGACATGCTGAGGCGCATGCAAACGTTGCTGAGAGTTCAGGCTCGGGCCCGTGCCAGTCGCTCGCATTCAGAATCCTGGCGTTCTACTACCAACTCCTCCCATTCTCATTATTCTGTAAAGCCAACCTAAATATTCTGTTATTTCCATTTCTCTGCAAAACTCTTGATGCACATGGGAATTCATTGTTCTTTTCCATGTTTTATGAGTCTTCAATATCTCCTTGTGCAGAGAAATGGTTTGCATTCAAAACGTCGGGACATCATTCACCAAGACGGAGTAAAGTTGGGTTCAAATTGGTTAGAACGATGGATGGAAGAAAGTTTTTGTGATCACAATCCACCTAGAAATGGACAAGCAGATGATCAAAGGAGTGACAAGATCCTGGAAGTAGATACTTGGAAGCCACAGGTTAAACCTCTTGGTAGCAGAACCTTTCAGGCATCGCAGTCGCAACATGTCTTGACTTCTCATTATGATCGTCAAAACTTTATGTCAGCCGACTCTCCGAAGTTTTCCACGAAAACATCAATCCCTTTATCTCCTGCCTCATCTAGACCTGGGAGTAGTCAAAGGAGAAGTCCTTTCACACCAACAAAGAGTGAACACATGCTTGGATACTTCAATGGCTACTCAAGTTATCCCAATTACATGGCCAACACGGAATCTTCTCGTGCTAAGGTTAGGTCACAGAGTGCCCCAAGACAGAGGCTAGAGTTTGATAAATATTGTTCAGATGTTAGATCTGTCCGAGCGTTTGGTGATGCAGATGCTTATTCAGAAAGTAGTTTCGTTCGAAAGACCGAGTCTAGCAGCAGAGTTTACCCAGATTCTGGCCGTTTGCATAGATTAGCGAGTACCAATTTAAGGTGATTTCTTACCATCCTTCTTTTGTTCTTTCCTGATGTCTGTGTGGTTAATGTTGTAAATTATATATTTGACCTTCACATCAGAAACCTCGGCCTTGTAGAATGAACTGAACCATGCAAATAGGTATGCCAATGGACTGTAGGCCCGACCCACCTTCTTTTTTTTATATATACATGAGCAGCTCAAGCCCAATAAATTTTGTTTCAACCTTTGAACAAAACGATGTTACTTTAATCTTGGTTGATCGGGCCGGGCTTGGTTCTTTACCCATCGAACAAAACATTGTTCTCTTGGTCTCGATGGACAATGTAGGTTTAGGTCGGGTTGGTCCGGTCCGTGAAACTTGTTTTCGATCTAAAGTTATGAACAGTTTTGATATGATTTGAATATGAGTCTAGTCAAATATATTTTACCAAAGGATAAACAAATTCAACTCATTCACATCTAAATCACAAATGTTTGAAATCCATACTATGCAAGGAGCTTTGTTAGCTTGTGGCAATTTGACTCAATTTCTTCTCATTAGTCAGGTTTAAAAAGATTTGTCGAGGTCAAGTCCTAAAACCTAACCTCAACTTTGAATCTTAAGTAGATCAATTATACTTAACACATTGACCATACCTCCTTCACATCAAACAAGCAAAGGTGAAACCAAGAGGTAAGAGTACTTAATTATATAATAGTTTGATGATTATAATTAAAGGAACAATTAACAATTTATTACCATTTCTAATGTTTTAAGATGTTAACAGAAGATGATCTTCTTCCTTATTAGCATCTTTGTATGTTCTAAACAATCAGCTTCCTCTGGCTTTGTGTAAAGGAACACTGCATGAGAATTTAAAAGGCAATAGTTATAAACTTGGAGTATGTATGAATTGAATGTGATTTTTTATGAATTTAAAGGTACTCCTACTTGTATGATTTCACTTATTTTAGAAAATGTATTTTTAATAATTATTAAAAAATATCTTTTATTATTACAATTTTCTAAAAATGAATCGTTAATTTCAGTGTTAAGTTATTTTAATGTAAATTGGTCATTATGCACTTCTCTTGACAAGCTATGCGATCAACAACTGGTTTTTAGAACACGATTGAAAATAAAAATTGTTCTTCAAGAACATGATTGAAAATAAAATATTTATGATCATTTAAAACTCAATCTTAATACTAAATTATATTAAAATAATTATTTAGAGTATATTCTTTCAATTAAAATAATAAATGCATTTAAAATGAATAAAACTGAAAATTATTAATCTTATATAACTAAATTCTTGATTTATAATATTTACACTTTCAATTCAAGACCACACTTACTAAGAACAGTCTGCATTAGGGTCGATGACAAAGCCTAGACTAACACCACAGAAGCCAGGCAAAGTAGCAATGGCGGTGGCATTAGGATTATATGTAAATATGAGACCCATGAAGCATCTACAAACCGCGACTTTCTCAGTTTCACCACCTGCGCTGCTTATATTATTCAGGCTCCTTATGGCCTCGCAACACGTTGACCCTGGAAGTGGGTCTGGTGAACCATACGTGATGAACCCTGAACATGCCGACATATACTCTGTCACGGTGGTACACTGTATGCCAGCCACCGGCACCGTGGTCACTGCCGCGACGGCCCAGATGAACATTATCAACAGCAATCCTCTGAATCTCAACATTTGTGATAATACAAAGTAGGTGTCTCTGACCTAATAAAGCCGACAAGTTGGGTCGTGTGAAATTAAATAATGTGGGCAAGTTCGGTTCGGTGGGCAAGTTTGGTTCGGTGTGAAGTCATTACATTGTGACGCTTTCATGCTAGTTGAGTGATTATCTACTTCTGCTTTTGTCATTTTAACTAGTTTTAGCTAACATGAGATTATATGTATAGTGTGGTTAGTTATCAGGTCAGTCTACCACACATAGCATTGGCCCAGCTTTGAAAGCGGATTTCAGAGATTTTAAGTTTTTAAATTTTTTTCTTGAATTGAGCTTCTCTGAGTATAAATTTTTTTCTAATCTGGATCTGAGTATGATGACTATCGTCTCCATACTCGTTTTTGACCAACTATCAACTTTGATATTACTTGCTGGATCTGAAGAGCTCGCTTTGATAAAAGATCTATATCATGACCTAAGGAGAGAATATACTCATAAACTGTGACACCACACTTTAACCAAAAAATTTTAAGGTATCAAGTTTATAGATCATTTCTATTTAATAATCTTCGTTAGTTTTATCTCTTTCTAGTGTGAGATTCCTATTCACACTTGACATCCCGTGAGAGAAAGTAAAACTCTTTAAGATGAATTTAACTAAAGGCTTTTTGTTAAAAGAGAAATGGGGATGAAAGGTAATAAACTCATTTGATACAAAATTGACAAGATCATTTAATGTTAGAAAAGAACAGAGACCAATCTGCTAGGTAGTAACCTGTAAGCTACACATTTACATCAACAAAATAAAACCCCTCACAGAGATTACAGATTTCTTCCTTCTTTCCTTCCTTCTCCTCTAGAGTTAGTTTTCGTCGCAATTCCATCTCGAGGTCGGTACGCAGCTCAGGTAGTGACACCAATGGCACCGATCATTGCCGTTCTTGCCTCGAAACAGCATCACTAATGATACTGTGAATCTGCAGTTAAGTAGACAAGGATCAGAAGAATTTAAGTCATTGTCTTTTCAATGCAGGTCTAACATTAAACTCGTGTAGAATTTAGAGGAAATAGATTGAAGAAGTAAAAGTTCAGATAAGAACTTTGTGTCTCTCACATGGCTTCCTCAACGTAGTTACCACCAAACTATGCATATCCCACAACCACAGATTTAAGGTCATTACAGTATGGTTGCATCTTTTGGATAAGAGGCATTTACAACCCCACCAAAAAAGTTGAATAATGGTACCAGATGTTTGGCTTTTTCACAACAGAACATTTACATCAAACAAAATGGCGATCATTTAGATCTATGACCTGTGAAGAAACTATATGAAATGAACGATGATAATCATGTAGGATGCCGTAAAATCGAGAAAGTGACTCACCCTGCGACCAGCAGAACCACGGAGATAAGCCATAAAGCATACTGGTAAGGCTTGTACTTGGACTTGACATTGACTCCGGCAGGGAGATTCCGACGATCTAACCATGCGAATTGCGGACGAGGTAGCAAAACAAACCCGAGAAGGAACCCTGACAGAAATCCTCCGATATGTGCAAAGTTATCAACGTGCGGTAGGATTCCGATTGTGAGGTTAATTGCTATGATGAATATAAGTGTAAGCAGAGCTGCAGCCTATGGAATCAGCAAGGAGGACAGATATTGGTAACAAACACAGCCAATATGTTCTAAAGGTTTACTTGGAAACCAAGATGCATAACTGAAAATCCTGAAGCATAAACATGACAAGCCAATTTAAAGATTATATTCCAGATTAAGAGGAACCCGAGTCCTTTCAAGTTTATCAGAAACAAAACGAAACCCTTCCCGGTATTGGTCAAGAAGATGCGGATAAAAGGCCAATAGCTTGATCTTCTATGACATAAGCTTTAAAGAAGAGCTATCAATGCAAATGTTTTGCACGATTAATCAAACATAAAGAAAGGTAAACAAGAACTTCTTGATGGAATCTGTTAAGCCAACCGATGAATTAACAGTCACAAACCTTGTTGGTATAGATGGTCCAATTTGTGAGCAGTTCTGAAAGCATAGCTCCAAGAAGGCCGAAAAGAGCACCAGATGCACCAACAGAGATGTTGTTTCTATTGAAAAGAGCAGAAAGCACCGTCCCACCGAATCCTGATAAGAGGTAAATGATCCCGATGCGAACTGCATTTCACAATAACGGCAGCAGGTTCTTCACCAAATTAATGACAAAACTTCAAATACCAAAATTAAAGATTCAATCACAAATGACAGGATCGTCAGCAATGAATCTCTAATGTGGAATCTATATGGAAATAGGTCAGTAAGATCTTAAATTCTTAATCCTCACATACCAAAACCAAACTGCTGCTCTAGGCGAATACCGATGAAGATCAGGCTCAACATATTTGCGAGAAGATGAATAATACCAGCGTGCAACCAAATACAAGTGATCAGCCTCCATCCTTGGTGTTTATGCACGACTTTATCCCACTTAAGAGCTCCCAACTTCTCCAAACTGTTGAAACCAAAAACAGAAACAAAAGACAAAGAAGTTTCAACTTGGATTAGTAACTGAATCTAGCAGCAATAAACCCAGAAAAGAAGAAATAAAGAGACACAAAGACAGAACAAATAAGATTCTTTCTTCATATCCTTGAAGACTTTCTTTTATATTAGTATCTGTAATCTTGCCTAAAGACAAATCATAAAGAACAAAGTTAAGATCAAACTTATAAAATAAAATTCATGAAGAGACTTGTGTCAGCAAAAACTCCCAATGTTTCAAAACCAAGCATTTAAATGTTCAAACATGGTATCGAATCAAACTATCTAGAAAGTCACACCCAAGCTGGATCATAATCATGCCCAAAAAAGATGAATCCCTCACGACTTTCATGATCAATCAAAACCAACTTTTAGAACTCTCCAATTACCTTCAATACAAAGTAAGTGAAAAAGTAATAAAGGAAAAGAGACGCAAGAAAAGAGCGAGAAAACAGAACTTGAAAAAAGCAAACAACCCTGTAATCAAAGAATAAGCGCTTACGTAGCTGAGGAAGGACCAAAAAGAGGATTATCTCTCAAGGGCTCGAACGAGAACCTGCCAAGAAACCTCGCAACACATCTTCCTTCAAACCGAGAATGAAAATGCTTAGGACAATCGTTTATGTACATGGCAACGACGAAAACGGCAATATTTGCCACCACAAACATGGGAACAAGCCAAGAGGTCCATTGGGTCTCTGTTTCATCGATCAAGTGGGGTGGAGAAGAAGTAGAGTGACCGTTGTAGTTTGCTCTGTTCTTAACACCTCCTCTTTCTACGTCTTCCAAAGGCATGGTTCTGTCTCTCTCTGTGCTTCAACCAGCTTACAAGAAACTTACTCCTATTGGGATTCCCTCCAAACAAGAGATTGGTCACGAAGCTACGGAGTTGGTGAACGGCTTTAATGGAGAGGGTTCCTTAGAGAGAGAAGCTTGGGAATGGTTTTAGAGAGAGAAAGGGCAGAAGTTAGTGGGCGTGTGTTTTCAGGGGATCAGGTCCAACAGTTTCTAACGCGTGAAACGTCTTTTTAAAACTGCATAGCTCATCGGGCAAATAGTAGGCCGACACGTAACAGCCAATCTTCCAGTCGAACACGTGTCGAAGCGGTGAGTGTTCCACGGAGTGAGTGCTGAAGCAGAAGATGGCAGCCGATTCTACGTGGGTTCGAAGTATGTTACTGTCAAGTGACCACTTACCAGGAGCTCATGTTTCGCGGTTACATAAACTGTCACTAATCGCTTTTTAAATATGTTCCTTTAAAAAATCTCCGGGAGTTAAGGGCTGTTCTAATTTAAGAGGGACGGGGTTTAAACCATTCTTATGTATATAATAACTTAAAATTTAGGGTCAAAATTGTCTCCTATACAAAACTTACCTGATTCGATGAGGGATTAGTTTAGAAATGAATTACTTAAAAGTAACTTTTATAATTGAGACCCTCTTAAAACAACTTATAGGTAACCATATATATATATATATATATATATATATATATGTATATATATATATATATATGTATATATCTTAAGAAACTAAAAAAAAGTGTTCGATTAAAAAATAAAAAAAATTTAACAGATATGACTTTTTGATAGTTTAATATAATTTTTTAAGATTCTCAAATTTGAAGTTTCTCAAAAATGTATATTTTAGATAGATTTTTTATATCAATTAATAACTCTATTTTTAATTTTTTTACCCTTATTTTTTACATATAATTCTTACAATACTTACGTCTTCACGTTTATTTTAGGAGTTATATAATATTATTTAGTTTTTTATATATTTTTTAATATTTATTTTTATATTAGTTTTACTTATTTTATAATTCATATAAAAGATTTTGTTAGAAATATTTTCATTTATATTTCATATAGTTTTAAATTATATAATATTTAATATATTATGCTTTGTATAATGTTTAATATACTTTAAATAATATTTATATGCATAAATAATTTTTATTACAAAATCAAATATAGTTAAAATTAAAAATATTTTTTTATTTTTATGTTGTCAAACATAAAATTTAAAAAAAACTCTTTTTAAAATAACAATGAAACAGTTGGTTTCTTAAAAAAGTTCATTTTAGAAAAGATCTACAGAAAAAAAATTACTAATAAAAAATTTATTATTATAAGTCCAATCAAACAAAAACTAAACACTGCAAATTGGTTCAGTTTTGGTCAATTCAATCTAACTCGAGTAAACTTACAAGTTGTGGCTCAGTATACAGGTTGGGCATGTAGAAAGAGCTCCTGGGTTTGATCCCCTCTGTACACCCATAAGAAGGGACAAAGAGCCTTAATTATAATTAAACTTCGAACTGGATTAGTCGGTCTAGGGAGTTCGGATACTAGTATTGTAAACTCAAAAAAATATATAACTCGAGTAAATAAATTAATTAAATTATCTTAATTCGACTAAATAGTGAAAAGCAAAGACAAAATATACAAATAATAGCATAAAGCTTTTTTCAGACGATTGAATGTGATAAGACATATCGTGTTGGCCTGTTTTATTCACGAGGATATGATTTGCTATAGAATAAGTTTCTCAAGGGTCCACAACGTACACGATTGGTTACTCGAAAAGAGAAAGACACAATTAGCAATAAGCTATCTTTATTGTTTTTTTAATTATACTCAATTTATAATTACAGGTATAAATTAATATATATAATCATATTTAAGAGTTAAGTCGACCTAACTCTTTTATGTTATTTTGCTTAAAAAAATTGTGCCTCGAATCGATCTAGGTCTGATTTGACTCATAAATCGACTTATTAAAAATACTTGAATTTAGACTTACAGATCAGCCTATTATTATCCCTAATTAATGATAAGCAATGATAATAGACTAAAAAAATCTAATTCTTTAATTTAATTTCAATTTTTTAATGGACTAATATTTCAAATTTCATATAAATTAAATCAAAACGTTATTAATTAAAAAATTTTAAAAATTAAATACTATTTAATTACTTCGAAGAATTTACCATGAAACGAAACAGTATCTAAGCATCAGGAATATGATTCTCTCGTCGTTTCATTCTTTTGTTATATTCTTTTCCGTGTAATCTCTGTACTATTGCTATGTCTTTATTCCGATCCCAAAGCCAGGAGCTGGCAATTCCTTCACTTTTTCTTGTAACGGCGAATGATTATAAAGTGTTTAATTTAGATACCTTTCCAATTATTAGAACCTTTTGGTTGAAGACACTGGGGAAAAAAGTATAAATTTTCTTACATGTTTAATTATTCCAAAAGTAAGAATACACAAATAAAATTTCAGAAAAATTCAAATAATTTTTTTAATAAAAGTATTTATTCTATATTGTATGGACTACTATATAGGGTTTATTTATGTTTAGATAGGTTGCATTTTATATAATGACAATCACCGTTTTATTATTATATATAGTGGTGGTATATATACTATCTTCGATTATGAATACAGTGACCTATTCGTTTATTTTAGATTTCTCTATAAAATTGAAATCCCTAGTGGTTTTTTGCGATTTCTTCATAGTATCAGAGTAATTAGGTCGTTTCTCGTTTTTCCGTAGCTGAATCACGATAAACGGCAAGTGTGGTTCAAGATCATCGTTTGAAAGTGTAAATGATGACAAGTATCTGATGTTTCTACAAAACTTAGATCATCTTGGGATGATTCTTGTCACGAATCTGTTAAGCGGCAACAACCACTTATCTTGGAGTCAGGCGATGCGAATCGCTTTAGGTGCAAAGCTAAAGCTTGATTTCATCAATGGCAAGTGCGAAAGACCGACATAAAGCTCACCAAACTATGATCAGTGGTATCGAGTCAACTTTATAGTCACATCGTGGATTCTTACAGCCATCTCTAAAGACATTGTGAAGTCTTTCTTGTACACGAGTTCGACTAGGGATCTTTGCAAAGAACTAGAGCGACGATACGGAGAGTGTAACGACCCGTTGTTGTATTAGGTTAAGAGAGAAATCAATTCGATTTCTCAAGGGGAATTGTCTATTTTCAGGTATTTCACTAAACTCAAATGTTTGTAGGATGAATTGAACTGTTTGGCTCCCATCCTACAGTGTTCATGCAGAGCCCTAAAACAATGTTCACGTGGATCCCTAAAGCTGTTAGTTTATTTTGGGGATAATGATCGATTAGTACAATTTCTTATAGGATTGAAAGAAGAGTATGATGCTATTCGGAGTCAAATACTTGTGATGGAACCTTTGCCTCATGTAGATAGGGCCTAAGCGATGGTGGTTAAGGTTGAAAAACAATGGAAGGTTAACGTTACTTTTGTTGAGAATACAACTAGTGTTATGATGGTACGTAATTATGGTAAAAGCAGTGCAAAAGGGGCTTACAGATGTGTTTCTAAAAAACAGTTGAACAAGGAGGACAAGTTCTGTGATTTTTGCAATATGAAATGACATACAAGAGATACCTGCTTTAAAATTCATAGGTATCCAGATTGGTATAAAAGTTCTAAAGATAATAAAGGGGGAGATACAAATAAGTTGTGAATATGATTAACTCACCTTTGGATTATCGAGTAAAGAGGGGGTACAAAAGAACCACTCTGGAAGCAGGACATGGTTGCAATGATTCAACAAGGTATCGAGAGTTTTTTGAAAAGCAAAGGCAAGCAGATCCAGATGACAAATAAGGGAGGAGATTTCATCAATTTCACACACTATAACAACTTTGTAGGTAGCATTCTCGACCATTGTTTTAGTTCAACTAGTTCAATTGAATGTGGTTCTTGGATAATAGACACAAGTGCTTCAAATGATATGTGTCATATCTAAGTTTGTTTGATAAATCTAGACCAATTGCTAAATTCACTGCAGTTCACCTATTAGATGGCATGGTTAATACAGTAGATTTCACAGGAGATATTATTCTTTGTGATAATCTTTGTTTGTCATCCTCTTTACATATACATTCGTTCAAATATAACTTACCTTTTTTGAATAAACTAGCTTGTCAATCTCCTACTAAATTTGCCTTCTATACAACCTTTTGTGTTTTGTAGGACCTTGTGACAGATGAGATATTAGCAATTATCTTACACCACACTTTTAGATAATCATTCACATAAGCCAGTACACTATCACAGATCTATTCTTGATAGTTTTTGGCACCAAAGATTGGGTCATCCATCCCTTGATATGAAAATTTCTGAACAACGTTGTGATGTATGCCATTTTTCTAAACAAACTAGACTTCCTTTTCTTAAGAGCAGTATTAGCACATTTTTATGTTTTGAACTGTTGCATATGGATCTTTGGGGTCCTTATAAGTAGGGTTCAATCAGTCGAGCTCACTACATTTTTACCAAAGTAAATGACTTTTCTAGAACAACGTAGACCTATTTACTCAAATACAAAAGTCAAACATCTACCTTCTTAGAAAATTTCCTTAAACTTGCTAAAAATCAGTTTCATGCTACAATCAAGATCATCATAACAGACAATGGAACATAATTCTTGAGTCATAGTTGTCAAGAAATTCTTGTCAACTATGGCATTATACACCAGAAAATGTCTTCTTACACTCTACAACAAAATGGAGTTATTGATCGAAAACATCAACATCTATTACAAACTGCTAGAGCCCTTATGTTTCAGTCCCATTTGTCAAAGCAGTTTTGGGGAGATTCAATTTTAACAGCTACATATATTGTCAATAGACTTCCAACTCCTAGTCTTCATTGGAAGTCTCCTTATTCTATTCTATTTCATAAAGAACCCAATTACAATTTTCTGAAAAGTTTTAGTTGCTTGTGTTATGCCTCCAACACATCCCCTCATAAAGATAAGTTTGCTCCTAGGGCTTTCAAATCTATTTTCTTTGGTTATATTCAGGCCAAAAGGTTTACAAACTTTATGATATGCAACATCATCGTATTTTTATTTTTAGGGATGTTGTTTTCTACGAGAACATATTCCCATTTCAGAGTATTCCTTCATATTCAGAATTAGTTCATTTGCTCAATCTAGATATCCAAACACTTGTTATATTTCAAGAATCATCACCTCCTGAAATTCTTACTGTCGGTCCATCAAATTCAACAGTTCCACCTTCATCTTATACACCTTGTTCCACTGACATTGCACAGAGTCTAGCTCCTATTCGGAGGAGTACTCGTGTGACCCAACGACCAAATTAGTTGAATAATTTTGTTTTACATGCATCTATTACTAATATTGCTCATCATACTTCTCCTAATATACCTGGTTCCTCTTCTCATACACCTTTCATATATCCCTTTCTAATCTCCTCACATCTTACCTCAACTTATCAGTCATTTTCAGCAAATGTGTCTAATCTTGAGGAACTTAATTCTTTTAAGCAAGCTCAAACTAATCTGAATTGGTTGGTTGCTATGGAGGCTAAGTTGGCAGCTATTGATAGCAATCATACTTGGGACTTTACTACTTTGTCAAAGGGTAAAAAGGCTATAGGTTCTAAATAGATGTGTAAGGTTAAACTTAAACCTGATAGAACTATTGATAGATATAAGGCTAAGTTAATAGCTAAAGGCTATAATCAAATTGAAGAAGTTGATTTCACTGATTGTTTTTCTCCTGTTGTCAAGATAGTTACTGTGAGATTTTTTATAACTATTGTTGTTGCAAAAGGGTGTCCTTTACATCAATTAGACATAAACAATGTTTTTCTGCATTGTTATATTGATGAGATGTACATGTGACCTTTTCAAGGCTGTACCAAAGCTGGCCCCAATCAAGTATGCCATTTGCAGAGGTCTTTGTATGGCTTTTTACATGTTTATATTGATGAGGAGTTGCACGTAAGATTTAGTTAATATATCGTTTGGCCCTCTTATAGTCAAGTTACCGTCAAAAACTCTATTTATGCACGTAAAAATGATGTCATTTTTTAGTTTGAGGATTCAAAGAATTTTACACAATGAAGGGTTAGATTTGTTACACGCATGTGATTTAACATATTATCAATGTACGGTTTGATCTTTGAAAAAATTAATAACTCTTTTATAATTTTTAAAAACAACGTCATCTTTATTTGTATAAATAGAGTTCTTAACTACTATTTGACGGTAAGGAAACTAAAGATATATTAATTAAAATATATTATAGTTTTTAAAAATGAAGGATTACTGTGATAGTTTGTCAAACTCTAGAGAATTTTAAGAACTTAATATATTTAAATTTTTATGAAAATTTTAAGATTCTAAAAATACCTGTTTTGACTTGCTTGAAGTATAATTTTTAATATTAGGATTTTATTAATCCTTATCGAATTATTTTAAACAACTAGTAAATTGAATCTATACATGATAATCAAGAACATAAAATTTGTTGTTAAAATAAATTCATGAGATAATTGAAAGAAGATTCTCATTTCAATCATTTACATAAGAATCCTCTCTTTTTTTTTCATTCGTCTTTCTTGCAAGAAGAATGAAGCCATTAATGTTGCTAAGGCTACTCATCCAGGTATTAACCATTACGATCTGAAACTCTGGCAGAAAGAATGTGCTATCCATCTTCAACAAGAAGTCTAATTGGGCTTGGAAGACTTTTTTATGTAAAATGTTAGAAAATAATAAAAATATACTATTTAAATGAGAAAACTTTAAAGATACAACTTACCAATTTCTATACATTGGCAGTAATTGCCTGTCAGGTACCAAACTGATAAGGAATGTGGATCCAATAAGCCTACAGGAAAAGAAAAGAAAATGCCTGTCAATGGGACCTTTCCCTGATTTCTGTAGACTATTATGTAGTTTCTCGCTTCTTTCAGAAACTTCTTCACAAAATGCAACTTCTGTACGTAGGAATAAAGGAAAAAAGGCTTGGAGGTTATGCTCGAAACTTGCAGAAACCGAAAAGAAGAAGCATCTACGACCGACAGGAAGGAACTTACCCCTGTCACCACTGCGTTAGTGGTGGTGGTGGCCCGCCGTGATGGGTGGCTAGTTGTATTCTCGTTCAGACAGTTGGTGGTTCTGTTCCTTGCAGGTTAGTTTTAATCTCTTATCTTGCCATCTGGCGAACGTGACATCTTCCTACTTACGTCCCAGATTTATTTCCTTCAAGCCCCACAAATTTTGCTTTTTTCCAAGCGTGTTGATAACACGTTTGAAGTTTCGAACTTATTCTCAATACTCCTGGAAATTTCTAAATTCTAATCATATTTCAAATTTTGCTTTTTTCCAAGCGTGTTGATAACAAGTTTGAAGTTTCGAACTTGTTGTCAATACTCCTGGAAATTTCTAATTCTAATCATATTTCAAATTTCAACCCTTTCTGCCAAGTTTCTACTCCTAAACTTGGCAGTGGGCTAAGGCCGGGCTAAAGAATTTATGTAAAGTGACCCGAATTGGGTCCAAATATTGTGATAAGCCCTATTATCTTTTTTCTAAAGTTTAATAGTAAAATTTAATACTTTAAAAATCGGACTGAAAATTAAACGAAGATATAAAAAATTTAAAGTTTAAAAGATTCAATCAATATTAGACAGTCATAAAATTAATTAAAGATAAAATTTTAATTAAAAAGGAGATTATTAAATAAAAATTAATCATTTTAGTTTTCTTTTTAAAAACTTATTATTTTACAAAAACTAATTAATTAATTAATTAACTGATTGATTTTTAATAACAAAGATTATTAAACTAATCGAATTGGAAAATAACTCGATAGGAAATATTAGCCGGTTCAAGATTTTTATTGTAAAATTGGTCAAATCAGTTCAGTTTTTTAAATATTGAAAAAATAATGTCATTTTAATAAGATATACTTAACATATTCGAGCTTTAGGCTTAATCAAACTTTAAAGTTCAAATTGAAGCTCGATTTGAAACACAAGATTTTAAAAAACTCGAATTTAACCCAAAATTTGATATATATATATATCAAGCTTAAATTTTTTTACAAAGATATCCATATAAGATGAATAGTTTTACATTCAAACTTATTTAATTCCTTTTTAAAAAAATTTTGACTTAAATTCGAATTTGATTAATGGATAACCTAATTAACGTCGTAATTCTTAACTCATTTTATCATAATTTTAGGTTTAAATTATTGGATCCACATGCAATAGGATATTATGGTCATCTCTAATTGAGCAAGCAAGCAAGAGGGGAAGACTTCTCCCAACCAAACCTTTTGCAAATTGGAGCCAAACCATGACTTTAGGGTCCATTTGGTTCTACTTCTGCTTTTGTGTTGTTGTTTTTAGTTTCTGTTTCCTATTTTTAGTTTCTTTTTTTTTGTTTTAAAAAATAAAAACTTGTTTGGTTGAGATTTGTAACATAAAAACTGAAAATAAAAACCTGTTTGGTTGAGAATTTTAATAATCTTATTATTATTATTATTATTATTAATTATTATTAATTATTGTTATAAAATTTCTACTTATTATTATTATTATTACTACTACTACTACTATTATTATTATTATTATTATAAAATTTCTACTTACTATTATTATTATTATCATTAAACTTATTATTATTATTATTATTATTATTATTTATTGTTAATAATAATAATAATAATAATTATTAATTATTGTTATAAATTTTCTACTTACTTTTTATTATTATTATTAAACTTATTATTATTATTATTATTAAGTTAATCTTAATCTTATTAATTTTATTATGATTAATATTATTATTATTATTATTATTATTATTATTATTACTATTATTTATTGTTAATAATAATAATAATATTATTATTAATTATTGTTATAAATTTTCTACTTACTGTTTTTAATACTATTAATTTTATTATACCAAATTAATTA
>JANIJH010000007.1:57533287-57544569 GCA_024520975.1 Erythroxylum areolatum
TGAGATGAATAAGGCTTGTATCTTTCTATTGATGAATTACAGTTTATATACAAGTACAATTGATATCTCGAGCAATCCTGATAATACTCAACAACTTAGTTTAAACGATACAAATGCTAACTAATTGATAAGGAGAAAAGACCAAGTCAAATATTTTAAACTTAAGGAACGTTATCCTTGTTAGGTTGAAACTGCAACCTTATCAACAACGGTCTTTTGGGAAAAGTGTTCTTCATAAACTAACTGTTAAGCGACCATTTCACCACAATAGCTTAAGCTGTTGTGTGATGTCAACTCAATTGATTTTATATATTCTCTAACACACCCCCTTAAGTGAAAGCCCTTTGGGCTTGAAACTTACACAGGCCTATTTTTACCTTGTACTTAATTTAATTAAAATAGGTAGGTGGTAGGATTCGAACTCATGACCATTTGGTCATATAGGTTCTAATACCATGTTAAGCGACCATTTCACTACAATAGCTTAAGTTTTTGTGTGAGGTCAATTCAATTGGTTTTATATATTCTCTAACACTAACTCCTAAGTTTTATGGCCCCATTCAAAGTTTTGCAACAAATTGGCAAGTTTGCCTATAAGTTGGAACTTCCAGAGCATGGTAAGATTCATGATGTTTTCAACCTTTAATTATGGTGTTATGGTTTTCCTCCTACTAGTGTTCCTTCCTTTCCACCTTTGAAGGATGGCAAAATTATTCCCAAACCTCAATCCAATTATTTGTTCTCGAGTTAATCGAGGTGTTGTTTCAGTTCTGGTAGAATGGGGAAGCTTATCATTGGATGAAGCTATGTAGGTTTCTTGATCGAGTTTCGGAAGTCTTTTCCTGACTTCAAGCTTGAGGACAAGCTTTTAGTCGAGGAGAGGAGTAATTTTGTGGATGCATTTATTGGAAAGAATTACAACCACAAATAGTACTAGTATGGGGAGCCATCGTCAAACGATTTCAACTTTCCTGTATCTTAGCTAAACTTCAGGATTTCTATTTTAATGTTTTTCTATTAATTAGAAAGTATTTCCTATTTCCAAATATGTCTTTTTCCGGGTAGTTTTCTTAAATAAGGATTCTTACCTTTTGTAGTGGCGGACCATATTCAATAAAGATCATCAATATTGGGGATTCCTGGGATTTTTTGGATTTTCCTTTTCCTTTCTTTTCGAACTGTTTCTTTGATCGTCAGTCCTTGGTGGGGTCATTCAGGGTTCAAACCTTCTTAAGGTTTCTTTTGATTGCTGGTTCTTCTGTGGTTTAATATCAAGATTTGATTTTACATGTAGGGTTGGGTTAGAAATGAAATGTTATGAAAATAATATGCTCCCTCGTAAAGCTCTCTCGTAACCTTAAAGATCTTCAAGTCCTCAAGTTTGGTTTTTGCTTTTGAGTACTTTTGTTTTTTTTTGTAAATATGCTAATGGTAAGTCTCTTTAGCTTAAACTAGTAAAGTTTCCTTCTTTTTGTTGTTATCGTTCATGGGTCTTACTTCAAATCCCCTTTCATCTTCCCATTCTCAAGATGCTATGTCTTCATTAGGATTTTTTGGTTTATGGATTCGTTTTCCTGTCATTGTTTGTTGAAATCCGATAATTTTTATTTTTCTTTTTTCTTTTTTCTCATATCATGTGTTTGTATGATTTCAACTTTATGAGTCTAATTTCTGGATTTCTCTTTAACCCTGTTATTCTATGTAGCTCTCTTTCATTTCTTTCTTTGCATGGTTTTATTGTGATTCTATGTAAGTGTTCGATGGAAAAATACCTCATGTCATGCATAGTTGGATCAAGGTCATAGGTATGTGTTTATTTTGGGTAATGTGCAAAAATTAATGTTGTTTGCGCTTCCATCACCGACGCCAATATCATTTACTGCTAGTGGGTTTCCCACAATCATCGACCTAGATATGTACTTTATCCATTCTTCAGTTGTTCTCTGTGGTCCTTTAAGTGGAAATAAGCACCTGTTATTATTATTATCCTTTTATTGTGTTTCTTTTTAATAGTAGTTTTATCATTATTATTATTATTATTATTATTATTATTATTATTATTATGTATTTATAGTAATTTTATTTTCTTAAATATTTTACTTGTCATATTTTTTACTTATTTACTCTTTTAGCCTACATCACTATTTTCCTATCATATCTGCATGTAAGTCTACAGGAAACAACCTCTTGATTATGTAAGGGTAAAGTTGCGTACTATCAGACCTTCCTAAATTCTACTTCATTGTAGGACTTCAGACTGAGTACGACGATGATGACGATGAATGTAATCAATTAACATAATCTTTGGTCATTGTTATATGATACAGCTATGGGTTTGTTTGCTAATGATCATACAAGATTTACACTTTTCCTTTATTTGTTACAATATCATTTGCAGTTATGAGGAAAGAATAAGCATTTTATACATTATCTTTCTTAAGGTATTAACAGTAAGATCTCAAATAGAGTTCTTCCCAAATCTCTGTGTACAGATGCTGGAGATTGCAAGTTCTTTACAAGATTCCAGAAATTGTTAAAATGATTGAGCTTGATTATAATTTACGTGACACTTGGTAATATCTCACGCTCTTGAGCTGCAAAGTGGGACTAAGATTTTTTATTTAAAAAATCAGTATAGCAAGGACATTTACTTTTCCGACAGATCCAGAGACTTCGGAGCTGATGAGGAACAAGTCACTGATCAGTCCGATTTTCTAAGACTTTGCCACGTAAGGCTACTCATTAGCTTTAGATGCTATATGCATCCTACACAATTCAAATAGATCTTCATCCTCCACCTAGAACCCTGAAAGTAGCTGGAGCCCACACCCCCTGAATCTTAGTAAAGGCAAATTAGATTAACACATGACTACTCCACGCAAACAAGTACATGACATTTACCAAACTGAAAACCAGGAGATATAAGAGACAATCTTGTTGACAGGTCACATTATAGGAAGCAGACTATAGTATCAGGTTATATCTGAAAAGTTGTGCTCTTATTTATTGTCGCTGGGCAGAAACCAAGCAGTTTTTTCTTTTTTCCTATGGATATGAATCATATGATCATCTTCTTCGTGCAGCAGTTTCTCTTTGTGCATTGAAATACACAGCAGCCACTGGCAGTCCAAGTCCGTTTTCTTCTGAGAACCTTCTTGTTTTGAAGTAATCTCTCGAAGTTGGTGGTCTTACAGTTTGCCTTCCTCTCTGCTTAAAAAGAATGAACGCGTAACGATGGATGCCGACCACAGGCCTTGGGATCTCATAGCTCACTATTTCTCTCCCTGTTTTTTAGTCAAAATGATTCAGAACTCTTATAGCTTTCAGTGATTGCATGCTAGAATCAGACTCAGAAAGTTGTAACTCACCGAAGGAAACATCTGTTGTGCCAGGTATGTCAGTGACCATCCTGGACAAATGCATTCGTTAGTATTAGTTACTGTACGAGGAAATGTGTGCCAATGAATATGTTTGTTAGTGCATACCAGTGAAGATGTTCTCTTAGGGATGGATCACTCGGGCTCGGAGCGTCAGGGTCTGTCATGATCTTCATAAGATAGAAAACAGAAAAGCAGAAAAGAATTTCCCATAATATCAAGCACAGTGAGGTTTTATAAGGTAATAACGCTTTGAAGTTAAAAGGGAAACAAAAAGAGGAGAAAGAAGTCATAAGCTGTATATCTAGACCCTTACTAGTGTATAAGCAGCTCTCATGTCTTCACCACCAATCTCCACTCGAGGTTTAGAAGTAATAACAGAAGGCATTAGCTCATGCCCATTACAGACTTGCTTGTTGAAGTTATAGATTACGTTCATTTTCACACTAGGAGTGAATACATCTACTACATCTCCAACAACTCTCCCAACAGTAAGTGGCTCTATGATTCTTGACATTGAGAAGAAGAAGAAGAAGGAAAGGTGCAAACAAGAGGAATATTAGAGAAAGTTTGGGATGTGATGTTCTTAGCTGATAATAATCCTGTCTTGGTGTACATGTAATGAGATGAGAACTAACTACTCTATAAGAGCTATTTATAGATGCAGAGACCAGAGAGCTCGGAGGGCTTGGTTCGTAAGCTCAAGAAACATATCTCTCAGTGTTGAACGTACCATTCTCCATGTGTAAAAGGTTGTCTATTTAAGGAAACGACGTGTTGAAAAATGTGAGAGTCGGATGCCTTGTTTAAGAAAACGATTTGTGCAGAGAAGAAGCCACTATGATTGGTTATGGTTTGGAGTTCTTGTTGCTGATTAGTAACAACACGTCTTTGCCTTATTGGATAGATAGGAATAAGAATAAGAACGGATCTTTTCACTTTATTATAATATCTTTGGCCAAATGGGAATTCAGCTTTTAAGATGCTCCTCTCAATACACACGCTTTGCCATCGACAATGTGAAGGAAAAGTGTTGTTTATTTGCAGTGCAATATATTCTGACAATGTGAAGCAAAACTGTTGTTTATTTTTAGTGCAGTATATTCTAGCATTGAAATCTCCGTCTTCTTACGTATAAAATATCCAACAATAATAATAAAACATAACCGCAGTTAACTGACATATATAACTACCTATAAAATAACAATGGACAAATAGATAAACTTAAAAAAAAAAAACAAATTGACATATTAACATACTACTAAATCAATCCAGCAACTTTAATACAATACTTTAACACTCCTCCTTGAATCAATTGTTGCTACATACTTCAATTTCCTTCCTCGACTACTTAAATCGGTCAACTTGAAATGGTTTGGTGAAAATATCCACGCATTGATTCTCTGTGCTGCAATATACTAGCTTTATCTCCCTGAATTTCTACACTTCTCGTAGATAATAAAACTTTACCTTAAAATGCTTAGTTTTGCTATGAAACATAGGATTTTGAGATATTGCCAAAGCAATTTGATCATCCACATTCAATTCAGTTTCTCCAACAATAAAACCAAGATCTGTCAACAACTTTCTCAACCAAATTGCATGATTTGCAGCTGCAGCTGCAGTTGCTGCAATGAATTCTGCTTCAGAAGTAGACAGAGCTACAATGTCTTTTTTTTCGAACACCGAGAGAAACATGCTGATCTCATAGCAAAACAATAATTGCTTATGCTCTTCGTATCTTCTACAGAACCAGGCCAGTCATTGTCTGAATAACCATACAACTTAAACGTCTCACTTTTGATGAATTTAATCCCATAAGAAGAAGTTCCCTTCAAATACCTGAGTACTCTTTTAACAGTTTTCATATGTAATTCACTTACACGATGCAAAAATCTTGACAACACACTAACAATATATTGAACATCTGGTCTAGTGACTGTCAAATACATCAAACAACCCACTAAACTTCTATAAGTTGCATTGTCTGCAAGTTATCCTCCATCTTCTTTTTGCAGCTTCTCATTCTGATTCATAGGAGTTCCCACACTCTTGCATTCTTCCATTCGAAACCTCCTTAGAATCTCATTTAAATATTTCTTTTGACATATGAAAATCTCACCTGGACTTTTCTTGATCTCCATTCCAAGAAAATAAGCCATCACACCCAAATCTGTCATCTCAAATATCTGCATCAGATCATGCTTTAATTAATTGATTTGCTTACAGTAATTCTCTGTCACCAAAATATCATCCACATATAGAGAAATAATCACAATACTTCCTGCAACTTTCTTGGTATACAAAATATATTCACTCAAACTTTTCTCATAACCCAAATCTTGTAAATAGCTATCCATTTTGTTGTACCATGCCCTGGGAGTCTACTTCAAGCCATACAATACCTTTTTTAGCCGATAAACTTTATCTTCATTCCTTGAAACACTAAATCCTTCAGGCTGTTCTACATATATTTCCTCTTCAAGCACCCCATTCAAGAATTCAAATTTCATGTCTAATTGAAAAACAATCCAGCCTTGCTCAGCTGCCATTGCAAGCAATAATTGAATGGTGTCCAGCTTTGCTACAGGTGCAAAGGTATCAAAATAATCTACTCCCCACACCTGAGCATAACCCTTCACCACCAATCGAGCTTTATACTTGTTGATCAATCCGTTTACATTTAATTTAACTTTGAATATCCACTTCACACCAATAATCTTTCTGTCATTTGGCTTATCAACTAACTCATAAGTGCCATTTTTCTTGATCATGTTCAGCTCCTCAATTATAGCTTTTTGCCACCTCTCATCGCTTTTTACTTCTTGATAATTTGTAGGCTCAAATATAGCAACATGACATTTTTGATATGTCAGTAAGTGATCGCGTACCTCTCACTGGGATATCATCAATAATATCAGTAAGCTCTTTTTCCTCCTTCTGTGTTTGAACTGATACATTCTTCACTTGTTCACCTTTGTCATCAGATATCCAATTCCGTGCTTTATCTTCCAAAATTTTCACATCTCTACTAATTATCACTTTAGTAGCATGTGGTTGATACGCCATGTATCCCTTAAAGTGCAGATTGTAACCAATAAACACACCAAGTTCAGCCTTTTAATCCAACTTATCTCGCTTCACTTGTGGTACATGTATATAACATACAAAACCAAAAACACTCAAGCCTTTTACTGATGGTTTAAAACCATACCATGCATCATATGGAGTTTTCTTATCCACTGCTTTAGTAGATAATCTGTTTGATAAGAACACTGCTATATTCACTGCCTCTGTCCAAAACTTTTTTGGCATATTTTTTCCTGCAATAGACATCTAACTATCTCTATTACGCTTCTGTTCTTCCTTTCACTCACTCCATTCTGTTGAGGAGAATATGGAACAGTGAATTGATGTTGGACACCTAATTCTTCATATATAGATTTGAAACTTCCAGAGGTATACTCTGTTCCATTATCTGATCTTATTGCTCTCAATTTTTTTTCACATTCAGTCTCAACCATCCTTTTAAAATTTGAAAACACTCCTATAACTTCAGACTTTGCTTTCAAAAAATATGCCCAACACATCCTGCTGTAATCGTCAATAAATAAAATAAAATATCTGCTCCCATTCAATGAATGTTCTGACATGGGACCACAGACATCAATGTACACAAGTTGAAGTTGTTCAGATGTTCTCCATAAAGAACTTGTAAATGGGAGTCTAGTTTGCTTACGTAAAAAACAAGTTTTGCAATTTGAGTTTTGCTGCTGCATCAATGGCAGTCCAAAAACTAACTCAAAATTTTTCATGTATTCAAGCCCTTTACTGTAACAGTGCCAACCTCCTATGCCAAACTCCAAATTCATCATACTGCACTTTTAAAGCCCTCTCACTTCCTTCTTTTGGATCAAATGTGAAACACTTAGATTTCATAGGTATATTAAATAGCACTTCACCGGTAGAGTCAGCAATCAAACATTCTTCATTTTCAAAAATCACCTTATATCCTCTTTGCACCAACTGACCAACGCTAAGTAAATTTTGGTCTACATCAGGCACATACAACATGCCTGAAATCAACTTAGATACATTAGGACCCTTAATTATCACATTACCTTTCCCTTTCACAGTAACATATTCTCCATTTCTAATTTTCACTCTACATAGGAAACTTTCATCCAAGTCACAAAACAAACTTAAATCACTAGTCATATAATGTGTGCAACCATTATCGACTAGCCAACTACCACTATCAACTTCTAAGTTAAAACAGGAAATAGCAAATAATTGCTCTACTTCAGTCTGTGCTACTTGTGATGTATTTGTTTGTTGTTGTTATGACTTCTTCTCTCTGTAGATGATCTCTGCATGTCTCATTTTGTGACAAACCTACACTTCATATCAAGTTTCCTCCAACACTTGTAGTGAGGATGATTATTCCTACCACAATGTTAACATGGTTCCCAAGAACCTTGTTTTTCCCTCCTATTAGTTGCATCATAATTTCCTTCTTTTCCTCATGATGAGTCACCCTTTGATTTATGTTGTTTGCCTTGATTAAATTGCTTCTTCTTTTGTCCTTCTATGTACACTTTTGATTTGGCTTGAAGAGCACTTTTAGCAGGCTCATCTCTTCTCATCAGCCTTCTTTGCTCCTGTGCCTGCAGTGCACTCAACAATTCTGCCAACTTAATCTCCGAAAGATCCTTTGCATTCTCAAGAGATATAATTGTGGCTTCAAATTTTTGTGGTATTGAAACTAGCAACTTTTGTACCAGTCTCTCATCCTTCATCTTTGACCCAATAATTCAAATCTTGTTCACCAAATCATTGAGTCTATCTGAATACTCCTTCACATACTCATTGTCTTTCATTTGCAGCCTTTCAAATTCCCTCATCAAATTTAACACTTTCATGTCTCGGATTCTCTCATCTCCTTCATATTCTTCCTTTAAAAAATTCCATATTTCAAAGACAGAACCAAGCCTCATGACTCTGTTGAAAATTGTAGGAGAGATCGCTGCATAAAGACATGATTTTGCCTTTGCCTTTCTCTTAATAGTCTCTTTCTGAAACTTCAATTAATTCAAGATTGGATTTTCAGGAAGAGGATCCACCGTATAATCTAACTCTACTACTTCCCACATATCACAACTTTCCATGTAGGCTATCATTTTTATAGCCCATGCTTGATAATCTCACCATCAAACACAGGTGGTGTGATTGGTGAAAAATTACTAACACTTGCCTACATTTTTCTTTTTTGTGAATGTAAACAAGCCTATGATAATACTTTCACAGATCCCTTTAAGATCTATAAAACTCTGATACTACTGTTGTTTATTTTTAGTGCAATATATTCTTACATTGAAATCTTTGACATCATACGTACAAAATATCCAACAACAATAATAAAACATATATAACAGCAGTTAACTGACATACATAACTGCTTACAAAATAACAACTGACAAATAGATAAACTTTTTTAAAAAATAAACTGACATATTAACAGATTATTAAACCAATTCAACAGCTTTAATACAATACTTTAACAAAAAAGATCATCCTCGCAGAAGAGAAAGCTTAGGAAGGTGTAGTTGATTCAACCAAAAGAACCAACAGAGAACTGATGTTTGTTTCTTTTTTTTCATTATTTTTTGTTATCTTATGATGCATGTTTTGCTTTAAATAGTAAAAATGGGCGCAAGTATCCCATTTATATGGATTCAGACATCCGAAAATTGGAAAATTTCTAATGAAAGCATGTGCTTATGAGTGGGAGAAAGGTTGGGTTCCAGCCAACTTTGGACATTGTGATCTTATAGAAGTTTGAACTTATCATTTGGAATAAGCTCTCCAAAAACATCAGAACATCCATGAAAGCTGTCCAAATTGTGTATGTGACTTGGAATGTTGTAGCAATCATGAAACAAGTAGCTGATCTCACCATAATATAATCAATTTCTTTTTCTTTTTTGGATAAAAAATAGTATTTTTATAATATTTTGTTTATAAATTATTACAACATTACTGGTGGTTTTTAAAAAATATTTTAACAACAAACTCTCGTAATTTAGTTTATAAAATTGTTTTAATTCAATTCATTTGAGTTACACTTAATCAGAGGGTCATGAGAACACCAATGAATCAGTCAACTGGGTGATAGAACAGATCATTCATAAGAGATTACGCTAACCGAGACACAATCTCTTTCTACTCAGCAAGAATCAACTCTCGGTGTTTGCCTCTTAAAAAGTGCATATTAAATCAATCTAATTACAGTAAACTGCTTTTGAAGCAGATTACTCGTAGAAATTACGTGGATTCATCACCCTTCTTCTCACAGATAAAGTTGAATCACTTTAAGAAACCAAATCGCATTTTTACACAAAACTAAGGAAATGAAAAAGCCCCACCTCACCTCACCATCACTATCATCGTAATCTTCCTTCCTTTCTTCCAGTTATTGTAGAGGTTTCTGCACATTCTCAGCCAATAATTGCAACCAACATCACATAAACTCTTAATTGAATTGCTCCCCTAATAGCATTCCAATTTTTTTTAAAAAATGTTATAAACGATCTCGTTTTATGTTTATTTATACTTAAATGCAATGTTTTGAAATTCGGACCGGACGTCGAACCGGAGGCCTTATTAGTCACCGGTTCGATCGGTTCGACCACCGGTCGAATCGGTGTGACGTCATAATTACGCAATAATTATATTTAATTATATATAATATTAGTAATATTTAAAAAATAAAAAATATATATATCAAATAATATAAGTAAATATAAATAGAAAATTCATTGGTCGAACCGGTCAATTGACCGGTTCACACTGGTCCAATTAAAGACTGATTTTTAGGGGTCAACTGGACTAGATAGCCGATCGGTCATCGATCGAACCAGCCGATCCGGTCCGAGTTTTAAAACACAGCTTAGATGTTATTTTAACACATCTAACCTAATATGATACGAGCGCATAGGGATAAAGAACATACTTTAAAGTTTACCAATACAGTTGACTTAGTTATTAGGAAATGTTTACTTTAAGGCTCGGGTTATGTAATTACCGCGTAAGAAGTCCAATTCAATGTCCTTTCTGTCTTTTCTAGTTATAAGTTCTGGACAAGGCTTTCGGGCCTACAACTTGAATTTTCAGGATAAGTGTATGGAGAAAGAGCCCGCGAGACTGTCTAAAACTATAGGATTTGTCATGCATCTAGCGTTTCTGAGCGAGGACTCCTAGCTTAAGTGCCTGTTTGGTTCAATTTTTGGAGACTCCAAAAGTACTTTTTTTTACCTAAAAGCTATTTTTGGAAAAAAAAATGGGTGTAAACTTCAAAAACACTTTTGAAGTAGAAATAGCTTTTGAAAAAATTAAAATACAACTTTTTGAAAAGCTAAAATTTGGAGCTTTTCAGAAAAGTCTAAATTTTAGCTTTTCCAGGAAGCTATTTTTTACCTCACTTCCGTTACTTACGTTCATAATCCTTCCTAAACAAAAACCTCAAAATTATGTCTTTTCTGCTTCAGCCGACTTCTGCTTTGTTTCATCTGCAGCGCAATCCCTCTCATCAGGTTAGTTCTTCTTCTTCCTTGATATTTGTCCTAAATATCACGTCTGCGTCGCAGACCTTCGTCTAGGGATGAAGCGTCGAAGAAATCCCAAATCTGGAAAAACGTTGGCTGAAAAAAAAACTACGTTTTGTGTATTGTACATAAAAAATTACTGAAGAATATTTCGTTTATGCTTCTTGCGTGTTGAATGGTGTAGAAAAGCAGATGGTAGGCGGTGACAAGAGGAAAGCTGAAAGGTGGGAAGAGTTGCAGCAACGTGGGAAGCACACGTGAATAGTAAACATAAACCAAAACTCCAACCTTATTTGTCTAA
>JANIJH010000007.1:57550701-57564685 GCA_024520975.1 Erythroxylum areolatum
TTGAATTATTTTTAATTTTACTTTCAATAATCCTTTGCAAATTCTTTTTTAATTTATAACAAAACAACATTGATTTAATTAAAAAAGTAGTTGGACTTTTTTAAAAATAAAAAAAATAAAAAAATAATCACTGTAGTATTATTTTTTTATTTTTCAAAAAATAAAAAAAAATCTAATCTAAGTTCAAAGCTCGAACTTCGTTAAAAACTTAAAAATTAAAAAAATAAGTTCGACTCAAAATTTAGTCAATTCTAACTTGATTTGTTGACTTTAGGCTGGACCGAACTAAATTACCAACAATGCCCACCTCAATTATTTTAATCAAGGAAGGATTCAACATCTTCATCACCTTGACCTCAATAAAAAATGTTGATCAGGAAGTATTACCACATATTATATATATTCTGAACTAGTTGTGTAAATATATAATAGTTTTTATAATAATAAAACTCATAACTACAATTTATTAGGCAAGAACTGAATGAGGAATAATTCAATTGGACCTAAGAATAACATTGGGCTAAATCTTCAATCCCTATATCACCTTTTCATTACAAAGCCAATTTCTCTCACAGAACAATTCTTAGCCCTATAAAGCCCAATTAGTACTGTAGCCTTTCATCCTCCAGTGTGGTAACTTCAACTCTGGATCATATTGCTTGGACATCTTAGATTAAACCATATCTCAATAGGTTTGACAATGAGATGGGTTAGATTAGGCCCAGTTGGATTCGATTTAGTCCGATTTCATAAACTTTGTCTGATCTAGTCTAAAATTATCAAACTCAAGCACGGTTATCCTAAAATTAAAAGGTTCAGATCCTCTGGTCCAAACATCTTATTCTAACCTTGTTTTATCCAAAATTGACATTATTTTAAATATAAACAGACATAAAACTGTCTTTTTAGGATAGAACCTTACTTAGATTTATATGTAGTCTAACTTTTCTTCTTATATAGGTCCATTGTAAATTCTAACACGGTATCAGAGTAAATAGCTCTTATGTTAGTCAATAACACTTCAAAATGATAACTTATGTCACGTGTTGAAATATTAAAAGTAGGAGTTTGTCTTACAATAGAAAAGGAGAGAAAAGAATACTAACATATAAGTTAGTGAATTACTCTACTTATTACCAATTAATTTTAAGATGAAACTTCACTTAAATTTATATATGGTCTAACTTTCTTTCTCGTATAGGGTTAGAGATCGATTGTAAATTCTAACACAAAGACCTGGTGCCAAACTCAATCGCCAAACTCAATCGAGCTGAGGTTGAACCTGGAGTTTTGCAGTAGATTGACCAGCACCGCACACTTATTACAAAAGCAACCAAAATTTGCAGGAGGAGATTAAATATAGCTGCGCTTCACTATTCACCTGCTTGCTTTTGGTCACGCAAGGTCACTTCACACACAGAGTACTCTTTATCTTCACATTTGGAGCATTTAATCCTTGTTCCAAAAGCAACCCATTTTAAACTTCTCTTATCTTTCACAGTTTCTCAATCTGAAAATATCTTTTTCTTTTTTGTTTTTCTGATTTTCCCTTTTGAATGTTCTAAGAGTGTACGCATCTCTTCCCAATCCCAAAAATGCCACCACTTAAAGTTACTGCTTCGTCTTCTCTGTTAAGAAATGCTTCAGTGCATTCTGACTCCCATAAGCTGCGTACAACTTTCATGTAATCGTGAAACTGGTTATCGGATTATCATTTTGTTTTATAAATTGTTCGATACGCATTTAAAAAAGAGTTGATTATTAAAAAATATTAATTTTAGATTATTAGTCCGAATTTTAAAAATTGGTGTTAAAATATTTTAATTTTTAAATTTTAGCAAAAATAATCTATGTTAAGTTTTTGACGAAATAAGTTACATTATATTAGTATTTATATTACGTGAATGATACGTATTATATTTATGCTACTATAAAATTTATTATTTGACAAATTAAAAAATCAAATACTATAAAAACAATTACAAAGTTAAACGAATAAAAAGATGTTTAATTATTTTAAGTTTTAATTTTTTAATTTATTAAATAATAAATTTTAGTTGTAATATAAATATAATATATGACATTTACGATATGCAAATTCCAATTTAATATGTCTCGCCACTTCATTTATATTAATATAAAATTTAAAGTTGAGCTATTTTGTAAAAAAGTTTTTTTTTAATTTTATTGTTATTTTAAAATTTTAAGCTAACATTATATTATAAAATTAAGGCTTAGATTTATTACATAAGTTGATTTGCTTTTTTATTATTATTATGAGAGAATAAAATTGATTACACTATGAGTACAGAGAAATTGATTTCCGATATACCCTCTAAAAGGAGTACATGACACTTAACAGGTGAAAATTTAAAATAAAAGATGCCTACGGCGTCACTAATCAGTCCGCACATTTGATTTGCTTTAAGGGCACATACGATGAAAACAGGGACTAGACTCCGTAACTATTGAGTTTCGATTATCTGTTCTTATTAAGTTGTTCCAACCATATATTTTGTCCAAATAAAATGTCATTTTATGTCTAAATGCACATAAAATGATGTCGTATTATGGTGAAAACAAGGTTAAAATAGGTTAATCAAAGTGGAGGATTTCATGCCATAGCTATTGGTAGGCGAAGCTTTCTTCTTCTTCTTCTGTTTTTTTATTTATAATAATTATTGATTCTGGACCTATGTTATTTATGTATCATTTATTTAATGGTGAGGGATTGCTTGGTTGACGAGCTTGGTAAGAAGTTAATAGGTAAAGAATAAAAAATGAGTAATTAATTATTGATCATCATTATAGAGGCAATAGTTTGATATTCTACTTTTGAGAAATCCTCCATACTCTTCATTTAGTAAAGGAATAAAAGTCGTTACTTAGTAGTGGCTCTTTTTTTTAAAAATATTTTTAATATTCATTAATTAAATATAATAAACTATATTATAATTAATTAAAATATTATTAATTAATTATATTACATTATAATTAAATTAAATTAATTAATTACAATATAGGTAATTAAAATATTGTAATTAATTAATTACAATATAATTAATTAAAATATTGTAATTAATTAATTACAATATAATTAATTAAAATATTGTAATTAATTAATTACGATATTATAATTAATTAAATATAATATTTTAATTAGTTAATATATTATAATTAATTAAATTACAATAAAATTAATTAAAAATATAATAAATTAATTAAAATATAATAAATTTTTATTTTAAAATATTTTTACAAACAGAGTAATTATTTCTTCTTCTTAATTAATCATCATAGTTATACTTTTTCTTTATTTATTTTTTAGTTACTTATGAAGTATCTTAAAAATATCCTAGAAGACATTCTTAAGTGATTCACGCTCCTACTAATACTCGGCCACTATCGCTGTAACTTCAAATTTTAAAAGCCGCGTACACGAGGACCACTTAATTCTTCCTTATATTAATCATCATTGTTGAAGAAAAAAGAAGTACTCTTGACCTGCTGGAGGATCAGCCTTTTTACGGAGCACATGGGAACTGAAACCTACTCTGCTTGGTTTCAGCAGAAAGTAATCATAAGGCAACTATTTTTACTCAAGTTTCTGGCAAAGCCAAGTGTGTGTCAAAACAGGACAAATCAAACTGTCCTATTTGGCGAAAAAAGCTTAAGAACAAGTACCAATATCATAAATTAAGAGAAACAGGATTAATCCCTCATCTGTTTTTTAAAATCCCAATACATTTGTAGACATATCATCATCATTAGTTTATCAACAGGAGGAGCTGCTCTTACTGGATGGTTTCTAACTCAAATTTCAATACTATTATTCGTAGTTTTTTTAATTCTATCTAAGATTTATTAAATTATGTCTAATCAGATAATTTTGGAACGAATCCAACTGAACCTGCCATTGTTCCTTACAGATTGAAAGCAAGTGAAAAGGTTGGTGGGTGAGTAAATAAAAGGGAGAAGAGAAACTCAAGCAACATAAGAGAGAATATGTTCAACATCAATCAATGCAGAGCAGGTGGCACAGTATCAGAAATTCCCATCCTTGGTTTGCTTCCTGTGAAGAGACAGGTCATGGCCACAGGCAAACTATTACTATTCAACTGGGTTTAAGCTACACCATACCATACCAACTCCATGTCTCATCAAATTCACATCTCTTTTTTTTAAGCAAGTCAATATCAACATAAGTAATTGCTTTGGCAATGGCAAAAACAGCCCACAACCAGCAATCAATCTCTCTCAAGCTCTCTGCTTGGAAGTACTCTGCTTTTAATGCTTAGCGCCAACTCCTAGTTTCTTCCTTTCAGGGGCTGCTTAGTCAGTTCATGGGTATATGTACCTTTGTCTCTTGTTTCTGATACTCTCTGGTGTCGTACAGCAACTCCAGGCCCCTTTGTGGGACCTTGTCCAGCATTTTAGGACCACTTGAGCTTAGAGTGGTCCTTGTGAAGACCCGCCAAAGTTTCAGATTTTGTGGGTCCTTTACTCCTTTGTGTTGGAACTTGATGGAGTAACTATATGGCTAATGATCATATAATCTTTGGGAAAAGTGAATTCATAGATGTTATTGGTTCCAAGAGCCACTAAGTTTAGTGATGAAGATTGACTCCGTCCCCACTTAACCTAAATTTGAATTTAGTTAAAATTTAAATAATTTGAAATTTTATCAAAATTACAAACTAAATGGAAGGGTAATGTTTCATGGTATTGTATTTCTTAATAAGAATTTTATTGGGTTTGTTTGTGTTAACATAGACACTCTTGTAGGTAAGTTTGACAATTAGTTCCAAACTCAGTCTGACTTAGTTTTGGTGAAGTTCGAGCTTAGATTGTTTAATTTGAACTAATAAAAAATTCAAAGGATTTAAGAAATTTTGAGCTTTAAACCAAAAAAGTCTAATCAGGTTTAAGTTTGGACTATATGCCTCATATCTAATTAGATTCCAAATCAAGTTTAAACTTAAGAATTAATTTTTGAGTTGTCATACCCACTTCTAGGTCCTTTGGAGCATGATTATAGCTTCTTTAGTATAATCATCTTTTTTTTTAATATAGTGAAAGTCTAATGGAAGAGTTTGTCACTTAATGATAAAGTTGTTGTTTTGCTTTTTTAAATAAAGATTTCATTTGCTTGGTTGTTCAAGATTGATTAGAAAAGTCACTATTATCTTTTAAGTTTAAGTGCATACGAATAAGTTAAAAATTATATTTTTAATCATTAATTTGATAGACCAATCATGTTTAATTATATAAAAATTTATTTTATGTAATATTTTGAAATCTATCAATTAAACCGTTAAAGTAAAGAAAAGTAAAATTTTCTTATAATCCTAGCATATTCCTCAATCAAAACAAGAAATTAACACAAAAGGAAAAACAAGACAGTACATTAGTTATTTAAGTCAAAAGTCTAAAACTTTAATTAAGATTAAGAAAGAATCCTATTACATGAAGTCCTTACACAATGACTATTTAGTACTACATTATTCTCTATAACATGGCTTAACAATTTGATCCCATAAATTACAAGAACTCGCTCCTGGCTGCTTACAGGAGTTTCAATTCTTCACTGAAGGCTCTTATTTACAGAAAGTCTCAAATTTGAGTCACCAAAAAGGAGAGAAGAGGGGAATTTTCTCTATTGATTATCCTCCAGCCTCTTAGACATGCCCCTTAGTCGGATCAATTGTGGATGTCTCACTTCCAACGACAGTGTAGGAATTAAAACTACTAGAAAACCTGATGCTAAGTAGGACTAACGATCAATCAACAAGCTAACCAATTAAGTATGTGACAACTTTTTGTGTGTAAAAGTGTACAGATTATATAGGAACTTGAGAAATCTAAAAATTTTAGATTTACCTTCTCTAAGGCTCTTGGAGTGAAGTCTTCGGAGTTTCCGATTAGTTTAGTAAAAACTGGGATATCTAACGCATATATATTTATATCACGTAGACTAGGTGATATATATATATATCACGTAGACTAGGTGGCCGCTGGTGTCTCTTTTCTTTTAAGCATTCAACCATAATCATACATAGTGCCAATAAGAACTTTAGCTTGTAATAATTAATAAAATATAAAACACAACACAGAAAACAAAATCAAAAGATGAAAAGGAAAGGATAAGGAAGGGACAAAAGCCGGATTCTCAGAAGCAATTTGGGGACTTAGTACACTTTTTTACACTGTTATAGGCGTCACACGGTCACAGTTCAGGGTTGGTACTGAAACGTACCAGGCCTAAAAGATTAGGTCCTTAAATGAAAATTTCTAAGACTCGAAGGAGTTCATAATGCGAAACAAAAACTGAATTGCCGTTACAAAAGCGCAGGTCACGTGAGTTGCGTGCCGCTCTCTGACACATGAGGTTCTTTTTGGCAAGCGCCACACTTTCTTCACTCTTAATCGTCCTTCCTTGATTGATAATGGCTGGCGCTCAATCTTCTCTCCACCGCCATTTTTAGCTTTAACTCCGTTTTTCTTTAATGGGTTTTGCTTTTCTGGTTTGTTCGAGCTTAGATCTTTCTTAAAGGTCTCTTCTTTTTTTATCTTTTTATCTCTGTAAGTAATGGCTATGGTGTTTAAGTTTCTGCTTCTTGTCCTGTTTCTGCTAGTGCAAGCCTTCGTTTTGTGTTATGCGTCCATTTTCTCAGACGACGAGCAAATCCCGGAAAGGAAAATCCTTGTTTCATTCAAAGCTAGCCTTAAAAACCCGAGAGAACTTGCTTCATGGAACATATCAACACCTCACTGCAACTGGGATGGAGTTGCTTGCGAGCTAGGCCGAGTCACCGAACTCGTTATAGCAAGCAAATTGCTCAAAGGTCCCGTCCCTGCTTCGCTCTTCTCGCTTTCTAGTCTCAAAGTTCTGGATGCGTCTTCGAATATGCTCTACGGTGAAGTGTCTCCGCAAATTGGCCGTTTAAAACGCTTAGAACAGCTGTGTCTTGGAGAGAATCAGTTGTCTGGAGAAATTCCGAGTCAAATAGGTGAGTTGACCCAGCTTCAGACTCTCAAACTTGGGCCTAATTCTTTCACCGGAAATGTTCCTCCTGAGCTTGGAAAGTTAACCAAGCTCAACACTTTAGACCTCTCTGGCAATGGACTATCTGGGATTATACCGAGTGAACTCGGGGAACTAACTCGGTTGCAGTATTTGGATATGAGTAGTAACCATTTGTCTGGTTCAGTGCCTCTGAGTTTGTTGAACAATCTTCATGCTTTAGCATCTCTAGACCTTTCAAACAACTCCTTGTCTGGTGCAGTACCCCCTGAAATAGGCAATCTCACAAACCTGACAGATCTTTACATCGGCACGAACTCATTTTCCGGTCAGATACCACCGGAAATTGGCTACCTTTCACGCCTCCAGAACTTCTTTGCACCTTCCTGTTCATTAACAGGCCCAATTCCTAGAGCAATATCAAACTTGAAATCACTTAACAAACTCGACCTTTCTTATAACCCTTTGAAGTGTTCTATACCAGAGTGTTTAGGGGAGTTGCAGAATTTAAGTATACTGAACCTCGTCTACTCTGAGCTTAATGGGCCTATTCCTGCTGAGCTTGGAAATTGCAAGAATTTGAAGACTCTGATGTTGTCCTTTAATTCTCTTATTGGACCTCTGCCAGATGAGCTCTCGAGGTTGCATTTAATTTCATTTTCTGTTGAAAAGAATCAGCTTTCCGGTCCATTGCCTTCTTGGGTTGGTGAATGGAGAGAAATGGACTCTCTTTTGCTGACAGGTAACAAGTTCTCTGGGAAGATACCGCCTGAAATTGGAAATTGTTCATCACTGAAGCATATCTTTCTGAGCAGCAATATGTTAACTGGTGAGATACCTAGAGAGCTCTGTAATGCAGTGTCGCTTTTGGAGATTGATCTTAGTGACAATTTCTTATCGGGTACTATCAACAATGAGTTCTCGAAGTGTACTAATTTATCCCAGTTGGTTTTGGACAGTAATCGGATTAACGGGTCTATACCAGTGTACTTATCAGAGCTTCCCTTGATGGTTCTGGACCTTGATTTCAACAATTTCACGGGTAGAATACCTGCGATTCTTTGGAACACCAGTAACTTGATGGAATTCTCTGCTGAACATAATCTTTTGGAGGGTCCTCTACCTGTCGGGATTGGTGCTGCGGTTCAGTTGGAGAGATTGTTGCTGAGTAACAATCTGTTGAATGGCAACATACCTCGGGAGATTGGGAATCTAACTGCACTTTCTGTTCTTGATCTGAGCTCTAATTTAATTGAAGGGGATATTCCCATTGAACTTGGAGATTGTGTCTCTCTAAGCACATTGAACTTGGGAAATAATCAGCTTACTGGGTCAATTCCTGCGAAGCTTACAGATTTGCCTCAATTACAGTGTCTGGTTCTTTCTCACAATAAGTTATCTGGGACCATTCCTGATAAGTCATCTTTGTATTTTCATGAGGCAAATATACCTGATTCGAGTTATGCTCAACATCGGGGAGTGTTCGACTTGTCCCATAACATGTTGTCTGGTCCAGTTCCTGACGAATTGGGGAACATGGTTCTGGTGGTGGATCTTTTGCTACATAGTAACATGCTTTCTGGTAGACTCCCAGGTTCACTTTCAAGGTTACCAAATCTGACAACTTTGGATTTGTCTGGAAATATGTTAACAGGTTCTATTCCTCCAGAGTACGGTCAGGCTTCTACGCTTCAGGGCCTGTATTTGGGTTATAATCAGCTTACTGGGACCATCCCTGAAAGCTTAGGAGGTTTGAGTCGTTTGGCCAAGTTGAATTTGACTGGTAATAAGCTATATGGATCAGTTCCCCTTAGTTTTGGTGACTTGAAAGAGCTTACGCACTTGGATTTAAGCCGTAACGAGTTGAATGGGGAACTTCCCTCCTCTTTGACGCAAATGTTAAATCTGGTGGGGCTTTATGCACAAGTGAACAAGCTTCATGGCCCTCTGGATCAGCTGCTATCCAATTCCATGTCATGGAGGATTCAAACTATGAATTTGAGCAACAATGTCTTTGTTGGGACCTTGCCAAATTCACTGGGCAACCTTTCATTCTTGACATACTTGGATCTTCATGGAAACAGGTTTACAGGAGAAATCCCACAGGAGATTGCAAATATGATGCAGCTGGAATACTTTGACGTCTCTGGAAACAAGTTATCTGGGCAGATTCCAGATAAAATATGTAATCTAAGTAACCTGTTTTATCTGGATTTATCAGGAAACAACTTGGAAGGCCCTGTACCCAGAAGTGGCATTTGCCAAAACATGTCAATAATTTCGCTAGCAGGAAACAGAGATCTATGTGGAAGGTCTATGGGTTCGGATTGCCAGATGAAGAGTTTCGACAAATCGTCTCTGATAAATGTTTGGGGACTTGCTGGGATTGCGGTTGGATGCATGATTATCATTCTCAGTGCAGTCTTTGCCTTCAGAAGATGGGTTGCTAGAGGCAGCAAGGGTGGTGATCTTGAAGATGAGAGCAAATTGAATAGTTTTGTTGATCAAAATCTGTGCTTCTTAAGTAGCAGCAGATCCAAGGAACCACTGAGCATCAATTTGGCAATGTTTGAGCAGCCTCTCCTGAAGATAACTTTGGGAGATATTCTTGAAGCCACCAATGACTTTTGCAAGACAAACATCATTGGAGATGGTGGTTTCGGTACAGTATTCAAGGCTGTCCTTCGAGATGGAAAAACAGTTGCAGTGAAGAAATTAAGCCAAGCCAAAACTCAAGGTGACCGAGAATTTGTTGCTGAAATGGAAACTCTGGGCAAGGTAAAGCACCAGAACCTTGTGCCATTGTTGGGATACTGCTCCTTTGGTGTAGAAAAGCTACTGGTTTATGAGTATATGGTGAATGGAAGCTTAGATCTTTGGCTAAGAAATCGGAGTGGCACCCTTGAAGTCCTCGATTGGAACAAACGCTTGCGAATCGCAACCGGTGCTGCTCGCGGGTTAGCATTTCTTCACCACGGCTTCATTCCTCACATAATTCACAGGGACATCAAGGCCAGCAATATCCTGCTTAATGAAGATTTTGAGGCCAAAGTGTCTGATTTTGGACTTGCCAGGTTAATCAGTGCTTGTGAGACCCACGTCAGCACTGACATTGCCGGAACGCTCGGCTACATTCCCCCAGAGTATGGCCAAAGCGGTAGGTCTACCACTAGAGGAGATGTTTACAGCTTTGGTGTGATCCTGCTTGAATTGGTGACAGGAAAGGAACCAACAGGGCCTGATTTCAAAGAGGTGGAAGGTGGAAACTTGGTGGGTTGGGTGTTCCAGAAGATCAAGAAAGGGCAGGGTGTGGATGTTCTGGACCCCGCAGTTCTGACCAACAAGTCGAAACAGGCAATGCTTCAAGTGCTTCAGATAGCCGCCATTTGCCTGTCCGACAATCCCGCAAACAGGCCTACCATGTTGCAAGCACTCAAGTTCCTTAAAGGGATCAAAGAAGACCAGCTTTAGATCATTCCTGTGACCTGACCATGTTAAAGTTTGTCGTTGTAATAAACCCTTTAAAACTAACCGCAAACAATGTTAACCGTGCAATAGTTCCATCCTTCTAATATAAATACCTATTTCCCATATATAGACAGTTTTTCCTTGATTGTGCAAGATTTAGAAAACTCTTGATCATGCAGTCCTGCAGGGGTTAGGATCCACAGAAGGTTCACTAAAAGGTATGTTGAGCACCAGCTCTGCTATTTAGTCCCTTTAAAGGGTTACTTGGATTGAACCAGGTGAGGACCGATGCAGGGCTGGAGTCTAAACCTGATTGGGTTTGGATAAGCCGAACCTAATGGACTGTCAATGGACGCAAGTTAAGCAATCTTGGAAGATCTAAAGTCAAAACAGATGCACACTAATTGTCTCCTGAAAAGAATGAAGCAACATCAAGATTTGTTGTCCCAACCCAATTCGAGTTCTTAAGCTTGAACACTACACAATCAGTGGTCATCCAAGCTTCACCAGGTAAGGTTACAATAATCGTAACTATTTCTCCGCTTGGGGATTGCACCAAATAAACACTTGGTAAGAGCATGAAATATTCTAAAATTAGGAGCAATTCTAATAACTTGTGGAGGGGAGGAATTAACATCACAGGACCAAAGTTCACCCAATGGTCTCCAAGCTAAGAATTTTCCCCGATAATAATGAATGAAAAATAATAGGTTGTAATAGGTTCGCAAACTTTCAGATTTTGTCGTAGTCATTTCCAGCACAATCAAAAATAAAAAAATTAAATGCACAAATGTAAATCAACATTTAAATTTGTTAACGCAGTTCAACATACCTTGCTTATGTCTGTGAAGCTCTCACTTAGCTTATTCTTTCACTAATGATAATAATTTTATATAAGATTTTACTGAGTCGATACCACTCAACCCTTGACATTATCATTGTCTTCGATACCCATGAAAATAATTCATAACCAATAGTATGACTGTCTCGTAATAACCTCAACAGAAGATTTTCTTAACAACTTGTTAATAAAAACAATGAATGAATAACTCAAGTGATTAAACAAAATTCAACATAAATGAAAACACTTGAGAAAGAAAAGAAAAACTTTTTGCTAAGTTCAGCTCCATTGAAATAGATCTGAAAGTTGCTACTATACACTATGGGCTGATTCATGCAAATAGTAGTATTAACTCATAGCCACAGCAAGAAGACATCAAGTAAGACAGACTACGCAGACAAGCCTTCACATAAAATTCTGCAAAGCCTACACCACGATTAACCTTTGCAGAAAACACATACAATATGCAGAACAACCCAGTCGTGAGCCACGCAACAAAAAATCAACTCCCAGTCGTGAACACTCTATGATGTCACATCCATAAAGACATCAATCAACAAACTTTTCAGCTCGAGATAGAATTATATCAACATAGAGATTACCACGTTAGTGCTTTTATGCACTTTGTTTTATCACCAAAACAATCAGACCATAGCCCCACTTTACACACCTACGACCAACCCAAAATTTGGCAAAGACAAGGTCACACATGCAAGGAGTTTATACTTGGAGTCATGCACGTAAGAAATCCAGGCTTAGAGTCACGCACGCACACAACACATTTTGCAACAATCTCACAATGTCCTTCAATTCACTACCGTGATCCACACACTTCCATTAAAGATAAACTTCTTTGCCACTTAAACACTTATCCAAAATTCAAATAAGAAGTATTACTTGATTACACCTCATCTTAATTTAGATTTTTAATCATTATCTTAAAGATCTAATAATAAAATATGCCAAAATTAAATAATGAGATATATAATAAACATTTTAACAATGAAAATCTTTATTCTGCTTTATATGGGTTATTTGGAAACAACATTTCTACTAGTTTAGAATAAGACTACATATTATTAAACATCCCTAAATTTCGTGTCTTAGCGAAATTTATACTGGTTATTGTTTGTAATAATGAACAGCTTTAAGAATACAAAATGCAGCATGTAAGTAAGTCCAATCTTCGGTCTCCTAATTTAATAAAAACTAACCTTTTCATATTACTATCTATGATCATCACAACATAATCATCAGAATAAAGTTGAGGGTTTTCTTTCAATAAAATACTTATATATATAGTATACTCATAAAACCAATGGTTCTCTTCTAACGATCTCATAATAATCTCCATTGTTATCAATATCATCTTTGTCAGCATTAATCACGTCCTTGACATTATTTTCCCTTACCTCATCATCATCATCAACTTCCCTACTCGCTTCTAAATCAATAAAACCACCCTACCAAAAATATGAAGCATCTTTAACTTGAAAGACTCTTGGTTCGCCAATGAATGGTTTGATGGGTGGAAGACAAATTGTTTCTCAAGAGATTTGATTCAACAAAGAGATTCCTCTTGAGTTGTCAATAGGCATTCATATTCCTTTTGGTCGATGCCGCCATCTTCTTTTGCCTTCACCATCTGGAACCAGTAAGAATGAAACTCCTTTCCTGTATTTTGGTTGAAATTATCAAGTGCAATCAATCACTTTGAATTTATTAGAGTATCCCACATTGCCTAAACATGAAAATATTAAAGAGTTTATAAGTGATAAGAGTCAACTATTCAAATGTGTAAAGAGTATTCCATATTGACTAAACAAGTAACAAGTAAGAGTTAACTATTAATATGGGATACTCTAACACATGAACAAATTTTTTTGCCTAAATTTTGACTCCTTTTATTACAAAGGAGGCTCTAATACCGTGTTACTATTGCAAATCAAGAGTAATCTCTTTGTTGAATCCATTCTCTAGAAAGAGAGTTCGTCTTCCACCCATCATACCATTCGTTGACGAACCGAGTCTTTCAAGTTGAAGAAGGAAAAGGTGCTTCATATTTTTATAACGTGGGTGATATCTATAGGGAAGATGACGATGAAGTAAATGAAAATAATTTGGAAGATGTGAATGCAATCGAAGATGAAGAAGATGATAATAATGATGCAGATGTAGGTGAAAATAGTGTGGAAGATGTAAATGCAGATGAAGAAAAAGATGATATAGTGAGAATGAAGAGGGAGGAGAGGATGAACACGTTGATAATAATTGGAACTACTACGAATTCGTCGGCGGAGAACCCTTTAATTATAAGTAATCTATAAGGCTCCGTTTAGTTGACACAGATTGTTGCCTGGGAAAGTAATCTTTTTCCTAAAATTTAAATTATTATGTTTGGTTCGATTTTTTGAGTAGTTAGGAAAGTAAAAACTTTCCTAATTTAGGGAAAATAGTAGCACTTTCTTTGGATTCAAAATCTCAACACTTCCTTGGTATTTAGATTACTTTCTCCAGGAATTTAATCTAAAAAATACATTAGACAATTTAACCCTTCCTTCTCTCTCAACTCTGCGATTTTAAAATATATAAATTTCAAATAAATTTTGATTTAATAATTAAAAATATATAAAATAAATATTAGTTTATAA
>JANIJH010000007.1:57574243-57610386 GCA_024520975.1 Erythroxylum areolatum
CTCATGAATATGAATCTCATCACTTAAGTTTTCTTTATGTTGTTCAAAACTACCTTCACCTAATTCCTCGGGACTCTCACTAAATGAGCGTACTCTTTTAATAAATTTATTAATTGCTCCTTTTTGGGATTCCATCAACTGCGCTACTTGTTTTTATTTTTTTCTTTTTTCACTTCCAGACAAATGCTTTTTAGGCAACATAATATAAATCAATTATAATATAGTTGAACTATAAAAAGAATAAAAGCACCTGTATAGAACTGGAAAAAGTATGCAGGTACAACCAAACTCCAACAGCTTTACAATATATCACAAAGATATATAAATGGTATTATATCTGTGATAGAAAAAAAAAAGCAAAATTTAATATCAAATATTAAAAATAAAAATAAAAAAGCAAATTTTAATGATAGAGACACACTAATTTCTAAAAATACAAGAAATTATCATACTTAGGAAAAAATAGTAAATAATATTCTAAGTTAATAAATATTATAAGTTTACCAAGTCAAATATTATCCTATTCTATAAGCTGTGGAAATGATTGAATATTATTTTTTTATTTTATTATTACGACATGTTTAATAAAACCATACGTATTTTTATAATAAAAGAAACTATTTATGTAGTCTTTGAATTGAGTAACTTAAATTATTTAATTTATAGTCATATTATCACTAAACTTACGTGAACTCTACAAGAACATAAATCCAACAATTATTACATTACTTGTGACAAAATATAATGAAAATTACAATTACAAAAATTAAATTATTTGTTAATATTTAATTATTATAAATAATAAGTAATCTAAAAATAAAAAAAGAAGATACAAAAATAAATACAATATCATTTAATATAAATGTTATGATTTAAAATGCTAATATAATGTCCACGTTAATGACAAATTACAAATTAATTATAACATATTCAAATATTTAATAAGCTAAAAATACATTAAAAAACCAGAAACTTTACTTTTAAATTATACTTAGAACTCAGAAGATAGAATCGTGAAATTTTTTGCTGTTAATTTTTTAGTTGGAGTACCTTAAATACATATATCGATGAAAATAAAAAAATTATAAGGTAACAATATAACCTAAATATGTCAAAACTATTTATAATTAACAAGTTAACATTAACTTTCAAAGTTAACGTTAACTTGATAAATATGGAAATTGCTACATTCACAACGTTCTCCTTTTTCAATGCTAATATCGTTGTAAAATGGAACAGTTTCTTTTATTTTCAAGTTAGACTATTATACTAATATGTTAAGAAGCCTTTATTACGTAACTATCAACGTTGTTGCCTTGTTGGAATTTGCTACATCAGTTACTCACCAACGTTCTCTAGAATCTCTACCTAAAGGCTAAACCTTAGAAATGTTCAAGGCCCCTTTTTATGGCAAGCCCTGGGTAGATGCCCTGCCTGTCCCTGTCCAGGGCTAACTCTGCGTGAGAGTAAGATTGAGCATTAGTAAACCTTCTCATGCGTCACTTTTCACCAAGATTTTTACTAAATTGTATTTGTTGTTATTGTTGAAGTTTGATGAGATAGAAATTTATGACTAAACTTCAATAGTGATTGAAGAGTTTCTTTAAGAACTCTCAATGATGCAAAAGCTCATGTCAACCATCTTCTTGTCCAAGTGAGGTCAGTGCAACTATGAGACAGTGAATGGACCTACTTTCAAAAGATGAGAAGATGGTAATGGTTGAGAAGATATTTACATGCAAAGTGTAAACAAAAAGTTGCACGTTTCATTCATAACAAAATCGTCACGAAAACATAGAAGAAACCAGGAATCCAGAAAAGGGTATTTAGCAAATTGCATCAGCAACTATACTCCATTAGCTGGACGCAGAGAACCTTGTTTGAGGCAGATTAGCTTTACCTTCTTCAATTTTTATATCTTTAACACCATCACTTATTGCAGATGAATCGATTATCCCGTTCTCTTCGTTTGCATTAGTGTTTTCTTCCTCCTCTTCATCATCAAAGATTGAACCCTTCTGCCTGAGTTCCTTTACTTTCCGATATTCGTCATAGTGAACTCTTCTGTGCTCCCTAAAACTTGCACTCCTACCTGTTTCTGAATCTGATGGCAGTGAGAGAAACGTACATCAGCCATAAGAAAGAAAGGGTCTCTCGTGCCATGAGAATCACAAATAAGTAGTGCATGAACAATGGTATTACCACAGGACTGATCTTCTCCATCTTGTTCCATGGGATCAGCCTCATCCTCAGATGATGCCCAACCACTGGATCGCCTATTGGGACTTCCACTAGACGATGCCATGGTATCCAATGCATTCTGCAGTTCCTCAGCCTGGTTTGCACCACTGGCAATCTGATCAAAACTACCCCGCCTAGGTGACAAAGAACCTACAGTGATAAAGAAAAGATATAGTTTTCAAAGATTAGGGAGGTACTACTTTCAGAGGTAGAAGACGGGGGGTCAGCAATTATACAATACTCAAGTCATCAAGGTTAACAATACTCAAGTCATCAAGGTTAACTGTGAATGAGGCAGTGTTGCAAACAATTAGCAGAATAAAAGCTTTCCACTGATGTCCATCCACATTAATTTGTGAATATTCTACCTCTTTTTTTAGGAGAAACAAAAGAAAAAAAACATACCATCATCATCAATCATCGGGTGGTAAGGAGTCTTCGGTTCAGTGATTTTCTGCCTTACAGGCTTATTGGCTTCAATTTCCCACAGATTAGTCTCATCCCATTTTACCCGACTTCTGTTACCCCTATGAATGTGATGAAATTAGAACATCACAAGTGTTAGCTTGAGCAATGGAATGTTAATAAAGAGACATATTTCAGTTGCTGACAAACATATCAAATCAATCCTAAGAATATGATTGCGATGCAAAACCAAAAAGCAACATTCTGCTAAATTCCATGATGCTTAATCATAACTATAAGAAAGTTGACTATCTTGAAAAAAAAAACTGGTTCTTCTATGCACCATGAGAATCATATGATCCATAACAACTAATCATGCCAATAAGAGGAAAATACAAATTTGGGCAGAAATGTTCCAATGTTGCCAAAAGTTTTAAGAATTTCAAACCAAACCTCATTATGCTGAGCTATATATTCGTAGTGATCAAATATACCACCAGTAAAATGAAGTTATGTCCGAAGAAATACAAAAATAATCAAAGTAGCAGAAAGTAACACAGCACTAACACTTGTACACAAAAATCCTAAAAGGACAGTAAATAAAGAGAAGTATCAGGGGGAAACTGTTTAAGTTACTTCATTTTTTCAGAACTTGCAATCTTCTCAATCACCAATCTCAAGTAAAGCACTGATATGACCTGATTACAGTGAATCATGAGAAAGCAACAAGTTAAATTGTGTTATGAAACAAGGAACCAATATGCTGCATAATAACAACAATAGATAAATTATCAGCAACAAAAAACAGATAAACACGTGATAGTTTATAAGAGACCATATTATCATCAGATGGAGTCCATCCACCAGATTTTAATGACCGTTGTTCAAATTAGAGAGATCAGGAGTAAGAGAGGTACTACGAAGACAAAACCATCAGAACTTCACAATAAACTAAAGTATGAAAGCCACTAAATCTCAAAACAGCTACAATCTGCACATCAATCGAGGAAAAAACAATTTTCCATCAAACCAACTTAGAAGGACACTGAAAGGAATCACTACAGTTATTTTGAGGTCATACTGCTTCTCTCCATACTGCCCCAATTTAAAGCAATGTCTCAACTTAGTTGGAAAGTAACAAATCATGACCACAAGCCTAACCGGTAAAAGGTGAAGTAATGCATACAGAAATTAATAACCCCAAGCACAATGTTCCATTTCCTAGATGAAAAAACAAGATAAGAACTCCCTTAGATTGCCTGGTAGAACAAGCATAACCATTCTCACCCTAGAGCACACAGATATCTACAAAAGGATGACTGTTAGACCCTTAAGTTTCGGACTACTTCTTAGCGATCTTCATGGGGAGCCTTAGGAGGAAAGTTAGCTGGATTCACGCATAAGGGAGGCATGCAAAAACACTAAGACAAACGTGGGCGAGTAGGATCGGACTTGGTGCGAATTTTGTTAGAGTCTCAGACCTTGTAGAGATTGACTCGACCCAGGCTAAAAACTTGACAGACTAAGGACTTAGCCCATGCTTGGATGAATGAACTACGACTAACAGACTTATTGTGGGAAGTATTGGATCAGGCCAGTGTACTAGTGGGCTTCGACGAGATCACATTACATCATCAGCGGATAGAGATTGTGAGGAGATCTTGGATGATGTGGCAATGACTGGGAGTTAGAGTTGTAATGAAACTAAACATATGAAGATAGTGGAGATCTTCGGATGCTAGTTTCCTAATTGAATGTAAACTCTATTTTATTGTTATTTTATCTTATCAGTTAGAATCTTATTTAGATGGGGTGTCGTCTAATTGATCCACGTGATATAATCTGATAAGGATAGATGTGATCTTAGCATAATTTTAGACAATTCAAATTGAGTGGGATTCTGAATGTAACTTAAAAGGCAAGTTAGGATGCTTATATATAGCTCATTCAAGTTTTGCTCTTCTCATTTAATCAGAGAAAGCATTCTTTGTATTCTTTTGAGAAAAAGTATATAAAGTTAGTTTTTTAATCGTATCTCTGTGTTTCCTTGTTGCCTTTATTATTATTGCTTTCATAGCATTGTTTCTTCGAGTATGTGCGAGATAAACACTTCAAGGGTCGTTAAGGGCTAAGTCTTGCTTAAGCGAACCTAAGTGAGACTGTCGTGTAAAAAGTGTTGGTGATAAACTTCGGTGAAAGTTCAAGTCCGAAAAGTGACCTTTGTATCAATGACCTTAATATACAATGAATTAGCCTCAGTATAGTATCAATAATTGACCAAACCCGAAACCAAGCTTACAATAACTCATGTCCTTTCGCAAGGCTGTCTTTTGATGCAAATAGAGACATTAAAACAAAAGGCTTACTATGAATCAATCGCTCAAACACAAGAAAAAGATCGAAAAGTTCAACAATTCAACGATTTCCAAAAAGGTTTGATTCGTTTTCTCAACTTCAACGAGCTTTTCTCAAGAATCAAACGGAAAGCTCAAACGGTTATATATTACAGTAAACAAATTAAAAAACGCAAAATAAATTAAAGAAAAATTTCTTTACCTCGTCGCTTGCTTCTTCTAATGGGATTGCGATTACTCTCTCGTTTTGCGCCTTTCCCTGTTTTCTCAAGTTTCCTTATTGACTATTGTTACCCCTTTTTATTTCCCATATTGTCCTTCTCTCTGACTGATGAAGACCAACGCTAGATTACACAATTGAGTGATCGTGGCCATTCATTGGTTTGACTTTTTTTATCAGAGCAAGGACTGCACTGCGTACAGAAGAGAATGCTCCAGGGGCAGGACCAATACGATGAGAGAATGGCTAAGATCGGACCACGTATGCTGTTGACCAAAGAGAATGGCTCCGCACGCTTGTCCTCAGATAAAAGGGGTTCTTCATAAAGGGTAAGACTGGAAAAATAGGAGAGAGAGTCAGTGGGGTTAACGGGGACCGGGAAAAAAGGCGTTGTTGGTGAAAGATGGAGAGGTTCCTTAAGAAACTAGAGGACTAGAAAACTAAGCCAACTCTATGTAGCTTTCTGTTTCGTTTCTCGATCACCAACATCAGAAGTATCTCTATGCTCAGGTTGCTCATGTTTTGATATTATCGTGACTGTTTCATATAAGTGGCTTTTATGCGTTCCACTTGATTGTCTGCCACCTATTGATGCTCATCCTTTTCTTGATCTGGGTTGTCATTTGAGTTCTTTATGCTATCTGGTTTCTGCGTCTCGGATAAAGTTGTGTTCTTTGGTCGATTTTGGATCAGGGGTCACTCAACTTTCATCAGTTTGGGATGAGATCTCGAGGACTTTCTATGATAGCTTACCGATTTCAGCACGTACTTGATTGTTGTTACGAGTCTTTTACTAGTATAAATGTTCTCATTGCTTTATGCCCTCTGGAGGTATGTCTTGTTGACGACTAAACTTAATTTGTCTTAAAATTCGTAACAGTACAGTAGATAGATTTTAAGGCTGGTTTTAAATGAGAGATTGAAGAGGCAAATGTTATCTATTTTTGGTGTATGACCTATGTGTTTGGGGTGCTTTCGAGTCTAGTTTTTGATGGTTTAAGTCTCAAGTTGTTTGGAGTTCTCTACAAGAAGTTATAGCAAGTTTATTGAAAAGATGTCAAAATTAAGTGTTGTTTACATTTATTCTTGTACGAATTTCTAAGAGTCTAACTTGATGTTTAAGGGTATAAATAGAGATGTATGCTGTTGTAAGAAGGTTAGAGAGAGAGAAATAAAAGTTTTAATACAGAAATTATCTTTTCCATATCTCCTGATTCTTGATAATCGCCATTTTTATTTCCATCAAAGTGGTATCAAAGCCATGTCAACTATCGGCATAGCGAGCGGCCACATGTCCGTCCCGCGTCTTACCAAAAACAACTATGAAAATTGGAGCATCCAAATGAAAGCATTTCTCGGCTCGCAAGATGCATGGGAAGTAGTTGAGAGCCAACTAAAGGCATTGAAGGAGAGTCGCAAGCAAGACAAAATCGCACTCTACGTCATGTATCAATCGGTTGATGAAGTCGGTTTTGAAAAAATAGCCGGTGCTACTACATTGAAAGGTGCATGGGGGACATTGGAGAAGGCGTACAAAGGTGCCAAGCGTGTGAAGCAAGTTCGGCTACAAACTCTTCGCGGCGAACTTGAGTCGATGAAAATGAAGGAAATCGAAGGTGTATTCGAGTACATAACAAGGGTGCAAATTATTGTCAACTAATTGAAAAGAAATGGCGAAACTCTTACCGATGCAAGAGTGGTGGAGAAAATACTACGGACGTTGATAAATGATTTCGAGAATGTTGTGTGTGCGATTGAAGAATCCAAAAATTTGGAAGAAATGACCATTGACGATCTCTTAAGTTCTCTTGAGGCTCATGAACAAAGGAAAAAATGAAGAAGCAAGAATTGCTAGAAGAAGCGTTGCAAGCGAAGGCTATGCTTAAGGAGGAAAAAACGAGCCATGGTGATCAAGGTAGAGGGCATGGTAGAGGTTGCAGAAGCTATAGAGCTCGTGGTCGCAGTAGAGGTCGTGGTCGTGGACAAAATGAAAATGAAGAAAGAGGCAACAACAATAATGCATGTGGTAGAGGACGCGGTCGAGGCAGAGGCGGTCAATCAAATAGGTACAATATTGATTGTTACAATTGTGGTAAATATGGTCATTATGCAAGAGAGTGCTATTCCCAGAAAAAGGTGGATAAGAATGTGAATTTTGTAGAAAAGGAGGAGACCGAGAATAATGATATGGTGCTATTGGCAAATAAGGAGAATGGTCTCTAAAATGAGAATGTGTGGTATCTTGATACGGGTGAGAGAAACCATATGTGCAGGCACAAGTATTTGTTTACCGAATTGGAGGACATAGAAAATGGTCACGTATCCGGTGATGCTTCTAAGGTGCAAGTAAAAGGGCAAGGTAACATTTTGATTCAATTGAGAGATGGTGCACAAAAGTTTATTTCAAATGTTTATTAAGTGCCGAACATGAAGACCAATATTTTGAGTTTGGGACAATTGTTAGAAAAAGGTTATTCGGTTTTCATGAAAAATCGATCCCTTCATTTGAGAGACCAAAATAATAAGTTGCTCGCCTAAGTTGAAATGGAGTAAAATCTAATGTTTAAGTTGATTTTGGATAATATTCAAGCAAAGTGTTTGAAGGCTTGCGTAGAAGATAAATCTTGGTTGTGGCATTTAAGATTTAAGCACATGAATTTTGGAGGATTAAAAGAAATGGCTGACAAGAAGATGGTGCATGGTTTGCCATCAATTGATTCTCTCGACAAGTTTTGTGAAGGGTGTGTGATTGGCAAACATCCAAGGAGTAGTTTTGCGAAAGTGGCGGAATATAGAGCAAAGAAGCCTCTCGAATTGGTGCATACCGACATTTGTGGACCGATCAAGCCAAGCTCAATTCGTGAAAACTGGTATTTCTTAACTTTTACCAATGATTTTTCTCAAAAAACTTGGGTTTATTTCTTGAAAGAAAAATTGAAGGCTTTTGGAGTTTTTAAGAAGTTTAAAGTTTTTGTCGAGAAACAAAGTGGTCTTTATATCAAGGTTTTGAGATTGGATCGAGGCGGTGAATTTACTTCGTCCATTTTTAATTCTTTTTGTGGAGAACCTGGTATTTGACGTCATTTGACAGCGTCATACTCACCTCAACAAAATGGAGTGACCGAGTGCAAAAATCGGATTATTCTCGACATGGTCCGGAGTATGCTCATTAGCAAGAATATGCCAAAAGAATTTTGGGTGGAAGCAGTGGATTGTGCTGTTTATTTGCTAAATCAATGCAAGACATCGAGTTTGGAGAACATAATACCCCAAGAGGCTTGGAGCGGCATAAAACCGACAGTGTTGCATCTAAAAGTATTCGGTAGTGTAGCATATGCGCATATACAGGATCAAAGGCGTGTAAAGTTGGATGATAAAAGTTTGAAATTGATCTTTATTGGATATGATGAGAGGTCTAAAGGATATAAGCTTTTTAATCATATTAACAAAAAGATGCATATTAGCCTTGATGTGCAGGTAAATGAAGAAGTCATGTGGGATTGGAATGCAATGGTGGAAACTTTTCATGAGAAGGCAAGAGATGCGATGCACATACCAGTGAACATGCCAAAGTCAACATCCAACAACAATGAAGAGGCACCAACAATCACAACATACGAAGTAACTTCATCGAATGGCGAGCAAAGAACACCAAAAACAAGGAGGATACACGATTTGTATGAGGCAACAAGTGAGTTATACTTAGTGTGTCTTTTGGCACAAGACGAAAATATTTCTTTTGAAGAGGCGATTAGAGATGACAAGTGGCGAGCTGCAATGGATGATGAAATGTGAGCAATCGAGAAAAATAATACATAAGAGCTAACTTCTCTTCCAAAAGATCACAAGGCAGTAGGTGTAAAATGGGTGTACAAGAAGAAAATGAATCCTCAAGGTGAAATCGAGAAATACAAAGCAAGATTGGTGGCAAAAGGCTACAAGCAACAAGCCGGCATCGATTATGAGGAGGTGTTTGCACTGGTGGCTCGAATGGTGACTATTCGACTTTTGATTTCTCTTGCGGCTCAATCAAAGTGGTGCATTTATCAAATGGATGTGAAGTCAGCATTTCTTAATAGTGTCTTGGAGGAAGAAGTGTATATTGAGCAACCATCTGGGTATGTGAAAGAAGGTGATGAAGGTAAAGTTTTAAAATTGAAGAAGGCGTTGTATGGTTTGAAGCAAGCTCTTAGAGCTTAGAACACCCGAATTGATCAATATTTTAAGTCGTACGATTTTATACGATTTTATGCAATGCCCGTATGAACACGCTTTGTATGTGAAGGTGAAAAATGATGACATATTGGTGGTAGCTTTGTATGTTGATGATTTAATTTTTGCAGGTAGTAATTGTAAAATGGTTGATGAGTTTAAGAAAGCCATGATGGGAGAATTTGAAATGACGGATTTAAGGCTAATGTCCTATTTTCTTCGTCTTGAGATAAAGCAAGGAGATGAAGGCATTTTTATTTCATAAGAGGCATATGCCAAGGAAATATTAAAAGAGTTTAAAATGGAGGATTGCAAACCGGTTAACACACCGGTTGATTGCAGTGTTAAGTTATCTCGGCATGACAAAGGAAAGGTGGTCGATGCGACATTATATAAGAGCCTAGTTGGTAGTTTGAGGTACTTGACATGCATTAGGCCGGACATTTTGTATGCGGTAGGCTTGGTAAGCCGATACATGGAGGAGCCAAGAGTAACACATTGGAAGACAATCAAACAGATTCTCCATTATGCTCGAGGTACTCTATCCCTTGGTTTGTTTTATAGTTCATCCGCTAACAAATTTGCAATTTTTGGCTATTCTGATAGTGATTGGGGTGGAGACGCGAATGATAGAAAGAGCACCTCGAGATTTGCACTTTACATGGGGAATACAACTTTCACCTGAATTTCAAAGAAGCAACCAATTGTGACACTTTCGACGTGTGAGACGAAATATGTCGCTGCAGTGGCATGCGTGTGCCATGTGGTTTGGTTAAGAAGGAGATTAATTTCAATCAAGATGAGGCAACACCAATTTATTTGGATAGCAAGTCGGCAATCGAGTTGGCAAAAAATCTAGTGCATCATGAAAGGAGCAAGCATATTGATGTGCGATTTCATTTTATTCAGGAGCAAGTGAAGAAGAAAAATATTGAGCTAATTCATGTTAAAAATGAAGATCAAGTCACCGACATATTTACAAAGCCGTTGCCAATCAAGTTGTTCAAAAAGTTCAAGAATCTTCTTGGCATCAAGGGCAAAAGAGAATTAAGTTTAAGAAGGGGTGTTGATGACTAAACTTAATTTGTCTTGAAATTCATAACAGCATAGTGGACAAATTTTAAGGGTGGTTTTAAATGAGAAGTTGAAGGGGCAAACGTTATCTATTTTTGGTGTATGATCTATGCATTTGGGGTGCTTTCGAGTCTAGTTTCTGATGGTTCAAGTCTCAAGTCTTTTGGAGTTCCCTATAAGAAGTTATAGCCAGTTTATTGAAAAGAAGTCAGAATTAAGAGTATTGTTTAGAATTATGTTTTTTGCATTTATTCTTGTACGAATTTCTAGGAGTCTAACTTGATGTTTAAGGCTATAAATAGAGATGTAACGTTAGAGAGAGAGAAACAAAAGTTTTAATACATAAATTATCTAATTATCTCTTCCATATCTCCTGATTCTTGATAATCGCCATTTTTATTTCCATCATGTCTGCAGTAAGACAAAATTCCCTGTGCTCATTCTTGGAATTGAGACAAGGCTAGGAAAATGGTAGTACCTTGTTTACAACTTTACATTTTGTCATGTGTTATTCTGCGTAATCTCAAGACGAGACGATGACTTGTTTTTTCAGTCATTTTGTTAAACTGTAGCATATCTTTCCATTAAAATTTGTAGAGTCTGCTGGAGAAGTTAAAGTCATTATGCTCCAACTTGGAAGGCCTGCCTACAGATTGAATTGTTCTAATTGTTGGACTTGATTGTTGTGAAATTCTGGCTGTTTGTTACCAACAAAAACTTTCACCCTATTGCATAAGTGAATAGTGAATAAATGATTGTACCACTAATTATACAAAGTAAATTTTCAGGAGTCGGTGCAATACATTAGTCAACTTAAGTAATTGCACTAGTCAACTTACCCTTCAGAATTTTCCTAGACATATAACTAATAGTATAATATATCACTACAATTATACCTGATAATAGTTATTAACTAGACAATAAGAAAGAGAACATTCAAAATAAGAACATCATAATAAAGGTCAAACTTGCCTACTCCTCGAGCACTACCTGGATACTCTACTATTTTAAAGAAAAGAAATACAAATGAGGGAGAAGATGCAAAGCAAATAAAGTCTTATAAGGGAGCAAAACTTATTTGTTTTGGGATGATTTACAGAGGTGAAGGAGCCTTCCTTTTATAGCTTAAGGAGGCCCTTCTATTTTCACATTTCTCGATGTGATATTCCTTACACTTGTCACAAAGTATTGGTAAAGTCAACAATTCTCCACCTTGGCATATTTCCTAACTTTTAGTCTCAAAATCCTCTCATAAATAAAATTATTTTTAGCGGTGTCTTCAATTACTATCAAATTCGTAAAATGTTAATCAACTCTAAATAGTGTTTGAACTTGACTACGATCACCATTTTTGTCATCATGTTTGTAGGATTTTCAGAGGTTAGGGTTTTCTAGAATATTATTCCACCATCTTCCAGAATCTCTCATACAAAATGGAAGCGAACATGAATGTGTTTTGTCCTTGTTGATAAACTTGGTTCTTCGCTAAATAAATGGCACTTTGACTATCACAATGTACTTTGAGAGCTAAATAAATAGCACTCTGACTATCACAATGTACTTTGAGATGCTTTTGTCCAATTCTCGGTTCATTAAGCAACATGCAACCCTTGAAGCCAAATTGCCTCCTTAACAACCTCTGTAACTATCGTATACTCTACCTTTGTAGCAGACAAAGTCATTATTGACTGTAAGGAAAACTTTCAACTGGTTGGTCCCTTAGTAAGAGTAAACACATAACTAATAGTTGATCGAAGTTTGTCTAAATTACCAACATGGTCAGATCATGCTCATACAAAATGGAAGTTTTGCAACTAAGATAGTTTCATTTGTGATAGGATTTTGAGACTAAAGATTGGGAAATATGCCAAGGTGGAGAATTGTTGACTTTCTGACATATTTCCAAGATATTGTGGCAATTGTGAAAAATCCTACATTGGAGAAATGTAAAAATGTAAGAGTTTCCTTGAACTAGAAAAGGAGGGTTCTTTCACCTTTGTAAATCATCCCAAAACAAACAAGTCTTCATCCCTTATAAGATTTTGTTTGGTTTTTAATCTTCTCCCTCATTTGTAATTCTTTTTTCAAAATAGTGGAGTATCTAGGTGGTGTCCGAGGATTAGGCACGCCCAAACCTCATAAATCTCTGGTGTTCTTATTTTGAATGTTCTCTTTTTAGTGTCTAGTTAATAGTTATTGTCGGGTACAGCTATAGTGATATATTGTACAATTAATTAAATGTCTAGGAAAATTTTAAGGAGGGGTATTTAAGTTGATCAATGTGTTGCATCGACTCCTAAAAATTTACCTGGTGTAAATAGTGGTACAATCATTCACTCACTATTCATTTATGCAGTAGGGTGAAAGTTTTTATTGGTAAAAAACAACCTAAATTTTACAGCAATTGATATTAGAGCCAAGGTTTCTTAGTATAGTATGTGGTTGTAGCTTAGTCTTATCTTTCACACTAGAAAAGAGTTTCTTTAGGTTATTGGCATTCCGTATTAAAGGCTATTGACTAGAAGTTGAAGTAGAGATGGTATAAATCAAATATACGACCACACCAATTATGTCGACAACTTCTACCTTGTCCATTTTGGCAAAGACTGTTGTGATAAATGTAAGATTAGCGATGAAGATTTTTGATGGTACGATTCATTTCGGCATGTCACAAAGTGAGGTTCTAGATGCTCTCTTCCAGTAAGGTCTAGATATTGTCATTGAAGAAGAGATATCATAAGGGATGGATGAGAAAGAATAGATTACTATCAATCATCTGACATGTGATACAATTCGATCGTGCCTGTCTAGAGAATGGAGGTATCCATTATGTAAGGATCAAATTGTACCACATGCTAGATGATTAATAGTTTCCCATTCTTTCTCGTCAATCCCTTCTGATTTCTCTTCTTCAATGACAATATCTAAACCTTGATGAAAGAGAGTATTTAGAATCTCACTTTGCCACATGCCCATATGACCATTATCATAAAAAATCTCCATCGCTAATCTTGCATTTGTCACAAAGTCAACATTAGTACTGAACATCTTAAAGTATCAAGTGCAAAACTTGTGTTCTGGGACTTGGTAGGATGGGTATGTTATCACTGCTTTGTTGCACCCTTTTAGCAATCAGGCAATGTATTGCTAATTTAGGCTGTTATATATAGGTCCAGCATAATGGGTGGTGTAAAGACGTCACATCAGCATAATTGGTTCTTTTGACCAAATTCTATTCCTAATATGGCAGCAGTTAGACATGAATAAAAATAAAATTTCCAAAGAATCTCTTACTTTCCTAGAATCTATCAAGTGAGGCAACAAATAAAGTCTGTCTCATATTTATGTTATCTAAAGATAGGATTTAAAGTTCGGCAATTGAATTCTCTTTTGCATAATTTGCTTCGTTTTCAGCCTATTCTTCGTTCGATTTGGAAAAAATATTTTGAAGAGGAACATGCTATTATATATGTTATATATATGCCCTTCACGATTTGAAGATTCAGAAACTGAATTAGGTATTGTATTTGCAGTAAGATTAGGTACAGTTATGTTCTCAGTGATCATGTTAGTACGGGAAATTTATGATGTACATAAAGAATTGTTGACTTATGACATATTTTGATATTAGATATTGGAAAATTGTGAAGATGGGAGAGCCTCCGTAAGCTATAGAAGGAGGGCTTTTCCATCTTATTCTAACATCCCAAAAATTGTCTTTCATTCTCTCTTTTGTAGTATTTCACTTGTATTATTTTCAGAAAATAGTGAAATAACAATTTAGTAGTGTCCAAGAAAGTAAGCATAATTGGTTAAACCTCGTTAAATTCTGGTGTTCTTTATTTGTTTATTGAATAGTTATTGTTGAGTATAGTTATGGTGAATTATTACGCTAATAAATTACATGTCTAGGAAAATTATGTCTAGGAGATTAGGTTTTACGTGAGACCATTTGTGACCCCTCTAGTCTTTCCTAAAAATTTATTTGGTATGATTTTTTAATACAATCGTTCACACTCTATTCACCTAGGCAATAGTGCTCAAGGTAAATTTGTTATTATTGGTGGAGATTAACCCTAGTTTCACAACAACTGGTATCAAAGCCAAGGTTTTTTCTTAGTATGCTCTGTGGTTGCAGCGTAGTCTGATCTTCCACATCAAAAAAGATTTTTCCTTAGGCTATTGGCATTTTGCATTGATAGCTATTAATAGAAATTATGGCAGAGATGATAGAAATCAAAGATACGACTACACCAACCATGTTGACAGCTTTTACCTAGTCTATTCTAGCAAGGACTGTTGTGATAAATGCAAGATTTGTGGTGGAGATTTTTGATGGTACGGGTCATTTCAACATGTGACAAAGTGAGGTTCAAGACGCTCTTTTTCAGTAAGGTCTTGACATTATTATTGAAGAAAAGAAACCAGATGATGTTAAGGAGAAAGATTGGAAGACTATAAATCGTTTAGTCAGTTAGTTACTAATTTAATGAATTTGGATGTGATATTTGAAGATGAAGATCTAGCTTTGATGTTGTTGGGATCCCTTCCTGAGGAGTTTGAGTTTCTTGAAACCACTCTACTTTATGGGAAGTTTGATGTGTCTTTTAGTGAAGTTGCCTTGTATAGTCATGAATTGAGAAGGAAGACAAAGGAAGAACGTACAAATGGAGCAATAGAAGCTTTGGTAATCAGAGGTCGTTCTCAGAGTTAAATTAAAGGAAAAAAAGGGAGATCGAAGTTAAGGCTCAAATTGAGCAAAAATGAATATGCCTTTTGTCAGAAAAAAGGGCACTGGAAAAAGGATTGTCTAAAGTTGAGGAATAAAAACAAACCTATTAAGGGAAAGACTGTTGCAAATTCTAATGTTGCTGAGTGTGAAGATACAGACTCAGATCTTTTATTAGTTGTTACATCCTCAATAAGCCCTTCTAGTCCATGGCTGCTCGATTCAGGCTGTAGCCATCACATGTGTCCCAATCGGGATTGGCTCTCTGATTTTAGAGAGCTAGAAGGCGGAGTTATCTACACAACAAATGACAATCCCTGCACCACAAATGGGATTGGTTCAATTTGCTTAGGGAATCATGATGGAAAAACTAGAACTCTAACAGATTTCAGATACGTGCTAAGTTTGACGAAGAATCTTATTCCTGTGGGAGTCGTAGAATCAAAGAACTACACTATAAAGGCAATAAAAGGAGTAATGAAAGTCATTTCTGGTGCACTTGTGGTAACGAAAGGAATTCAAAGAAACAATAGCCTGTATTATTACCAAGATAATGCGGTTATTGGAACAACAACAGTAGCTTCTAATGATGATCAAGAGCTAAAAGCAACTAGGATGTGGCATATACGCTTGGGACATGCAGGTGAAAAATCCTTGAAGATATTAGTAAATCAAGAATTGTTGAAAGAAGTTCGGGTCTACAAATTAGACTTTTGTAAATATTGTGTCAAAGGGAAGTAGACAAGAGTGAAATTCAGCACTGCAATCTATGATACAAAAGTTATCTTGGATTATGTTCACTCTGATATATGGAGACCTTCCAAAACAACTTCTTTGAAAGGAAAACACTATTATGTAACCTTTGTTGATGATGTTTTCCAAAGATTATGGGTGTATACTTTGAAGACTAAGGATGAAGTGTTGAGAGTTTTCCTCAAATGGAAGAAGTTGGTGGAAACTTAAACAGGCAGAAGGATTAAGTGTCTCCATACAGATAATGGTGGGGAGTATAAGAGTGATCCATTTTTAAAAGTCTGCGAAGATGAAGGTATTGTTAGACATTTCACAGTCAGGGGTACATCACAACAAAATAGGGTGGTAGAACGTATGAACCGAACATTATTGGAAAAAGTTTGGTGTATGTTATTTAATGCTGGGTTAGGCAGAGAATTTTGGGTTGAGGCTATTACATATGCTTGCCATCTCATCAATCGCCTCCCATCAACTGCTATTGGTGGTAAAACACCTTTGGAAAAATGGTTTGAAAAACCTGCTACAGATTATGATTCCTTACATGTATTTAGTTCCATTGCATACTATCATGTTAAGGAATCAAAGTTGGATGCATGTGCAAAGAAAGCAATTTTCATCGGAATCACCTTTAGTATGAACAGATATCATCGTTGGTGCCCAGAGTTAAAGAAAATAATTTTCAGCAGGGATATTACCTTTGATGAATCTACCATGTTAAGCAGATAGATGGTACTTCAAAACAAGTGGAGTTTGAAGGAAAAATTGTTACCCCAACAAATGATGAAGTAGATGTAAAAACTGCTACAGTAGAAGAGGAGCAACAATTACTAATTGCATTAAGAAAGCCAAAAAGGAACATTTAAGTACCTGCTCGTTATATTAATATGGTGGCTTATGCATCTCCAATTGAAATTAATGAAATTCTTACCACTTACAAGGAAATAGTCCAAAGTTCAGAAGAAGATAAGTGGAGGATAACCATGAATGAAGAAAAACATTTCCTTTATAAGAATCAGACATGGAAGCTAGTTAGTCTCCCAAAAGGAAAGAAGGCAATTGGATGCGAATGGGTATATGAAAAGAAAGATAGATTTCCTAATAAGGATAATGTTATAGATTTCTTGATAAAGATAATGTTTGCTACAAAGCAAGGCTAGTGGCCGAAGGCTATGCTTAGACGGAGGAAATTGATTATAATGAAGTTTTCTCTCTAGTTGTAAAACATTGCTCCATTCAAATTTTGTTGGCTTTAGTAGCATAGTTTGATATGAAACCAGTTCAATTGGATGTAAAAATGATTATAATGAAGTTTCTCTCTCGTTGTAAAACATTCCTCCATTCAAATTTTATTGGTTTTGGTAGCATAATTAGATGTAAAAATTGCGCTTTTATATGGAGACTTAGGAGAGAAAATCTATATGTCTCAGCCTGAAGGTTTTTAAGTTGTTGGAAAAGAGAATATGGTGTGTAAGCTTTAAAAATCGTTATACAAATTGAAGCAATCTCTGAGGCAGTGGTACAAGCGATTTAATAAGTTTCTGAAGGGGCAATAGTACACAAGAAGCAAATACGATCATTGTGAGTATTTTCGCAAGCTATAAGATGGATCCTACATCTATGTTCTCCTATATGTTGATGGTATGCTAATAGCTTCAAAAAATCAAAGAGAAATTGAGAGACTGAAAATTCAGTTGAATTAGGAGTTTGAAATAAAGGATCTGGGTAAAGCCAAGAAAATTTAAAGATTCAGTTGAATTAGGATTTTGAAATAAAGGATCTGGGTGAAGCCAAGAAAATTCTCGACATGGGATAAGTAGAGATAGAAAGTTGGGGAGTTTGTGTTTGACTCAAAAGCAATATTTGAAAAAGGTACTACAACGTTTTGGCATGAATGAAAATTCAAAACTTGTTAGTACTCTGCTTGCTCCTCATATAAAGCTTAGTGCATCCCTATCTCTAAAGAAAGACGCAGAACGAGAGTACATGACTAAAGTACCGTATGCGAATGTGGTTGGTAGCTTAATGTATGCTATGGTGTGTACAAAGCTCGATATTTCACAGGCAGTTAGGGTTGTGAGAAGATATATGCATGATCTAGGCAAGGCATTGGCATGCTATGAAATGCATTCTATGATACATTCTAAACACCATAGATGTTGATTTGGTATTTCAGCGGGATAAACAAGAGGTCAATATGTAGTTAGATATTGTGATTCTGACTATGTCTATGATTTAGATAAATGTCGATTAACTACTGGCTATGTGTTTACTCTTGCAAAGGAACCAGTCAGTTAGAGGTCTACTTTATGGTCAACAGTTGTTTTGTCGACTACGGAGGCAGAGGATATGGCAACTATAAAAGACATGAAGGAGGCAATTTGGCTTCAAGGATTGCTTGATGAATTGGGAATTGGACATAAGCATGTCAAAGTATATTGTGATAGTCAAAGTCCTGTTCATTTAACAAAGAACTAAGTTTATCATACAAGGATGAAGTACGTTGATGTTCGTTATAACTTTGTATGAGAGGTTCTAGAAGAAGGTGGAGTAACAATCTAGAAGATTAAGATCACTGAGAATCCTGTTGATATTTTGACAATCTATAGTCAAGTTCCCATATTATTTGAACTTGGTCAATATTGCTAAACTTTGAAGATGGGCACTTTAAAACACATTTGAAGAAACTACTAAAGATGAGCTTTGTGAGAGATTTGAAAAAGATTAAGAAATATGTCAAGGTAGAGAATTATCGACTTTTGACATATTTTGATATCCCATATTAGAAACTTGTGAAGATGGGAGAGCCTTCTTAATATAAAAGGAGGGCTTTTCAATTTTTATCTAACATCCCAAAAATTGTCTTTTCTTCTCTCTTTTGTAGTATTTCACTTGTATTATTTCCTGAAAATAGTAAAATATCAATTTAGTAGTGTCCGAGGAAGTAAGCATAATTGACTGAACCTTGTTAAATTTCGGCGTTCTTTACTTGTCAATTTGATAGCTATTGTTGGGTACAGTTGCAGTGAATTATTGTGCCATTAAATTACATTTCTAGGAAAATTCTGTCGAGGAGATTGAGTTTTAAGTGGGACTGTTTGTGACCCCTCCAGTCTTCCATGTGAATTTACCTAGTGTGATTTTTTAGTACAATTGTTCACACTCTATTCACCTAATCAATGGTGAAGATTAATCTGAGTTTCACAAAAAACATTGTCTAACAAAAAAAGTTCTAAGGCATGAGGATTTGCAAGGTGCCCCTATTTTGATAATGGCAAATAAACAGGTAAGTCTAATTTTCTACCTAAGTGCTAAGCTTGTGAATCTTATTATGAAATTTCATTAACCTGGAGATTATATCAGTTTATAAACTTTGAGCCAAATGAAAGTTGTCAATTGTCACTTCATAGGCATCATTTGGATGGAAGGAATTTCCAGAACTTGTATCAGCTAAAGAGCTTGTCTGATACGATGATCTGAATGTTAGGAACAATTAAGACTTAGACAGTCTAAGGTCGCAGCTAAAAAGAAACTAAAAATATAAAGATAAAATAGACACAAAGATTTTATGTGAAAAATTCCTAAATCAGGGTAAAAAATCACGAGCAATGATAGAAGAATTTTACTACTAAAAATTTGAAAAATTATAAGGAGAAAAAACTAGACATATAAAAAATAAATAAGTTTTTCTCTTTTTTCTCACCCCACTTCTCTCTCTTTTAATTTTTGTTTAACCTGTATGGATGCTTTCTCTTTGTTGATTGAAGGTATGGTTGGCCAAATTAGCCAACCATTATTTGTTTATTAGGCATATTACGCACTGAAAATTTGGTGTCTAACATGCCAACTAAGTTTGACAATTTTTCCACTTGAAGATTTGATTGAGAATCAATCATATCTTCACACAATTCTTTCTACCTTGCCATTTCATGTTGCTTATGTCTTTGTCAGGCCGCACAAGGATTGACACCATATAAACTTGTCAGCATTGATTGCTTTTGTCATAAAATCTGCCAGGTTATCCATTGTATGAATTTTCTGCATGTCTACTATTCCTTCTTCTACTTTCTCACGAACGAAATGATACTGAACTCGAATGTGCGTTGTATTTGAATGAAATGCTGGATTCTTTGCAAGATGCAAAGCACTCTGACTGTCACAATACAGAATAATATTCTCTTGTTTATACCCAAGATCTTCCAACAACAACTTCAACCACACTACTTCTTTATTAGCTTGTGTAGCTACTACATATTTTGCTTGTATTGTTGACGTAGTCATAACTGACTGTAGTTTTGAACCCAGTTCACAGCCCCTCCAGCTAATGTGAACACATATCCAATAGTGGATTTACTTTTGTCAATATCACCTGCATAATCAACATCAATATATCATGTGATAGTAAAATCTAATCTTTCATAACATAATGCAATATCTGATGTCCCTTTGATATATCTGAGAATGCTCTTAACTATATTCCAATTCTCTCGACCAGGATTCGTCATGTATCGACTAACTACTCCCACTGTATGTGCAATATTTGGTCTTGTACAAATCATAGCGAACATCAGGCTCCCATTGCTGATGCATATAGTACTCGAGACATCTCTATCCTCTATTCTTCATTGCTAGGACTCATACACGATGATAACTTGAAATTAACAGGAAGAAGGGTATAAATTGACTTACAATCTTGCAAGTTGAATCGCCATAAGATCTTCTTCAAATAATTCTTCTGAGAAGTCAAATCTTCCTATTATTTTTGTCTCAGTGAATTTGTATCCTTAGAATCTTGTTTGATGGTCCCAAGTCCTTCATTTCAAATTTCCTAGCCAACTATGCCTTTAATTCTTTGATATGATCATTATTGGGGCCTGTTACTAACATATCGTCTACATACAACAGCAAGACTATAAAATCATCTTTCTCAAACCTCTTAAAATATGCACAAGGGTCTACATTTAGTCTACTATATCTAAGGCTCATGATGAAGGAATCAAATCTCTTATACCAACATCTCGGCACCTGCTTTAAACCATACAGAGATTTGTTCAACCCTTTTTCTTCAAAAAATTTTAGTTGAAGCATATAAATTTCTTCTTCAAGATCTCCATAAGGAAATGCAGTTTTCACATCTAACTATTCAAGGTGGAAGTCAAAAATAGCACACATTGCTAGAACTGCTCGAACTGTAGTAAGTCAAACCACAAGAGAAAGTGTTTTGTTAAAATCAGTACCTTATTTATGAGCATATCCTTTTATCACCAATCTAGCACGATATCACTCCACTTGATCATCACCACTTCGCTTGATCTTGGAAACCCATTTATTGTCAATAGGCTTTCTTCCTTGCAGTAATCAAATCAGCTCCCGTGTCTTATTCTTGTGAAGTGTTTCAATTTCTTCTTGCATTGCTATCATCTACTGAGATGCATTTAAACTATTCATTGCTTCTTGAAGAGTTGATGGCTCCCTGTCCTCGGTTAAAAGATAGTATGCAATATTGCCCTCTATAATATAGTCTGAGTGCCAGCTCGGTGCTCTTCTTATGCGAGTTAATCTCTGAGTATCTAGAACATCATATTCAACTAGTTCTTGCTCCCCGTGCTCTAGTGCAGCTTCAGAAGAATCATTTTGATCAAATTCCGTATCTACTTAAACTATTGTAATTTGTGGATTCTCTTGTATAGTGCCAACATTGTTTACTTGCTATTGATCCTTATCTTTCATGAAGATAACATCCCTACTGATAATAATCTTGTGGGTAGTAGGATCCCACAGATGATACCCCTTCACACCTTCAGCATACCCTAAGAAAATGCATCTTCTAGATTTTGGATCCAACTTTATAGTTTCTTGGGCATTAAACATCACATAGGCAGGACTTCCAAATATATGGAGGTTGGAATAATCCACTAGTTTACCAGTCCACATCTCCATCGGTGTCTTCAACTTAATTGCAGTTGATAGAGCTCGATTCACCATATAACAGGCGATATTGACTGCTTCTACCTAGAATTTCTTATATAAGCCTGCAGTTCTCAACATCGCTCTTATTCTTTCTAACAGAGTTCTATTCATCCACTCTGCTATTTCATTTTGTTGACGAGTGTATGTCGTTATGAACTACCTTTTGATGCCTTCTTGCTTGCAAAATTCATCAAATTCTTTACCAGTATATTCTCCTCCGTTATCTGATTGCAAACACTTGATCTTCTTACCAGCTTTGAGTTCCACCTGTGCTTTGTGAAATTTGAAGACTTGAAACACATATACTTTCCTCTTGGTAGGAAATACCCAACATCTTCTCAAATAATCATCGATGAATAATACAAAGAAATTTGCTCCTCCTAAGGATGTAACTGGTCCTTATCACATATCAGAGTGAATCAATTCTATAATTTCTTTTTTCTGAACTTTGATGTGTTGAATTTCAATTGATGCTGCTTACTCACAATACAATGCTCACAGAAGGGTAGTGAAACCTTGTGTAAGACCTAGAAGTAGATTCTTCTCTGCAAGTGTCTTCATTCCTTATTATGACATGTGTCCAAGCTTTTTATACCACGTCATTGTAGATTTTTCATCTGAACTAGTCACCATAATGGATGCTTTTCCTTCTTGCAAAGTTACTCCTTTCAGCATGTACAGATTTGCAACAATCTTCTCTGCTTTCATAGATACTAGTACTCCTTTAATCACTTTCATGATCTTGTTTTGAATCTCTATATGAAGCTGATATTATCCAGTTATCCTACAGCAACAAATTCTTCTTCAAGCCCTCCACATGTCGCACTTTTTCAATAGTCTAAATTTTATCATCATAGAACTTTAACTTAATGGTGCCAATACCAACGATCTTAAGAGCTTGATCATTGCAGCTGTACATAAATCTTCCAAAGACAGATTTATACTGATGAAACCATTCTCTCCAAGAGGTCATATGAAAAGTAGATGCTGAATCAATTAGCCAGACATCAACAAATATTCTCTTTCCTCCAATAGTCGTTGTTGCTTCACAAACCATTGCGCTTCCATTATCTGAAGTGCTTGAAACATTTCCTTGAGGAATAGAATCTTTCTTGTTTAGATTTCAACAATCCCTTTTTATATGACCTTTCTTGCCATAATTATAGCATTTATAGTTCTTCTTACTCCTGGATTTTGATCTACTGTGATTGTGACTCCCACTTGGAGCACGTTCCATTGATCTACTCCTCATCACCGCCAAGGTCTCTGCTTGTTGCCAACCTATTTTTCTTACTCTTGCGCCGACTCTCTTCTTTCAAAATAGTAGCTATAATGTTATCAAAGACTAAAGTGTCTGTATTGATTGTTAAATTTATGACAAGTTAATCATATGAATCTAGTAGACTTTGAAGTAGAAGTTCTGGACGTTCACTTATTACTATTGTGTGCCCTAGTGATGTGAGTTGCGAAAATAGAGTATTCAAAGTGTTTAAGTGCTCCGTCACCAAAGTGGACTCCGCCATATGTAAAGTGTATAGTTTCCTCTTCAAAAAAAATTTGTTGTTGAGTGATTTGATTTTGTATAATTCTGTAAGGTGATCTCATATTTCCTTCGCAGTTTTATTTTCCTTTATGATAGATAAAACTCCATCAGCTAAAGCTAGGTGAAGATTAGCCATAACATTCTCATCCATCTCGTTCCACTTTTTATCTATGACTCCAGCTGTCAGACAATTATCTTTCCTCAAGATTGCTTTTATCTTCAACTTTTACACTGAGAAATTGCTCTTATCGAATTTTTTAATGTCGTACTTTGCCACCATTACTTATATCACAACCGCTTTATGAATAGTATCTTTGACAGAGTGAATAATATTCTAACTTATCTTTTGGTGTGGAGGATCCACTCTTGGTGGAAACCACAGAGTATACAATAAGCAGATATACACATCCAAGGTTGGTTTCTGATATCATTTGTTAGGAACAATTAGGACTTGGACATATTAAGGTCGTAGCTAAAATGAAATTAAAAATATTAAAGATAAAATAGACACAAATGTTACGTGGAAAATTCCTAAATCAAGGTAGAAACTACGGACAAGGATAGAAGAATTTTACTATTAAAAAATTGGAGAATTACAGAGAGAAAGAAACTAGACCCATAAAAAATACATAATATTTTTGCTCTTTTTTTCTCTCACCCCACTTCTCTCTCTTTTTATTTTTGTTTTGCCTATATAGATGCTTTCTCTTTGTTTTAGGCAGGAGGAAGATGGTTGGCCAATTTGGCCAACCATTATTTGTTTTATTATGCATGCTAACACGCCAACTAAGTTTGACACAGTAGAAGTTGGATGAAAGGGTTTACACTTCTGATTGCAGGATGGGGATTAAGGAGAGTGTAGAATGGCTAGAGAACCGAAATCTTGAGAGTTCATTCAGGCGTAACTGGCTCGGGTGCTTAGTTAAAAATGCACAGAATTGCAGCTCTTTTTCTGCTTTTTAAGCTTCTGTAAATACACAGGTTGATATTAGATTCTACTCGACTAAAAATTAATTCGTTCTTTCACACCTTCTGGTAACACTACTGGCTTATAGATCATCAGTTCCTTAAGTCTCATGACTGCCAATTTGTTAGAGAATATACATGATCTGATGGTTTACAAATTGATTATATTTACATATTGACTATTTCTGGTTCATAAAGGTTCACTTCTGGTGGGAGAAATGCAGATGTGATAATTTACGCGTTACTTACCCCCTCCCCGCCGCCGGAAACATCGTTTCCAGATCCAAGTGGCTATACTAATTCAGCAGTACTCCATGCCAAATGCTTCCTGGGGATCACATTTGGAAACATAGGAGCAGCAGCACCCCTCGTTCCTTAAGCCACCTGTTGAGGTTCTGCAGAAAACTTCTGTCAGGATATCTGCAGACTTGATCCAAATATTTCAGTTTATTAAACTTAACAAAGCTGTATCAATTAAATATGTTTTTAGAAGTATGAATTAGTCATCAGAAATTTATTCTTTGACCAAAGTTTTTAATTCTCAAAGCATTTTACTTTTGAAGAAACAAAATTTATTCAATGGATTGTCAAGATTCAGAAGGTGTTATCATTGAGAATCATTCGTTTTCTTTATCTTCTCTTCTGTTTCTTGGATTATTCTCGAAAGGAACACATTTGTTTGGTGATGATTAGTAATTGAATCAAGTATAGCACCGAGTTAAATATAATGGAAGAGCCATTAGTAACAATAATCGTTTTTCTTTTGGGATAACGCTTAAGTAAATTATTTGATGAATCAATACTTAAAATCAAATGACGGGTTCAATTAACTCTTAAAATCAGATGAGTGATCGATTCACTTGCAAATGTTAACATATTTTCATTGGAATAATTATAAAAATTGCTAGTTTGCTTCCACATATCATAGCTTCCCTACAAGGTCTCTAAACATCTTGCATCATCATCCACCTCAAGATAGACACATCATATCATCGGCTCAGTTTTTTTAAGTAACACCAGGAAAACAAAAGAAGAAGTCAAAAGATCAACTTCTTAAGCCCTGGAAAAAAGCCAAAGCGTGATCGTCATTTCTTGCAAGTTATTATCATATTTAAAATTCTGACTTAACACCTCAAAACAGTTACGTACATAAAACCTGTTGGTACTTTGACTTTTAATCATGATGTCAACGAAACCACTGGAAATAGAACACATGTAGTATTGTAGTTCGAGAGTACATAAATTATGTGTCCGAATTGGATACATCCCCTCTTCTTTAATTTCAAAACAGGGTTAGGTGTGATTTTGAATTCGTGGGATTAATTGAATACAAGCTGCCATTTACTTTTTAAAAATGGCCTGAAGCTTCAGGAAAATAAATAATAACAATTCTAATGTTGCCAGTGATTATAAGTTATAACAAATGGTGTAATGCACGCACCGGTGAAAGGAATAATATCAACATTTGCAGGATATTATATACACTGGGATAATGGGTGCAGATTTCAGCAATTAAAAAAAGAAACTTTGAATCACAATTTAAAACCATATGCTGAAAGTAGATTATGCAGAGATAAGTACGGTACAGGAATTTGTAACTTTGCAAGCAAGAAATGTATTTGTTAAGCATATTGGCCTCAAGGTCAAAGTTACTAAACTATAGCTAACTTAAGACCTTGTTTCTCAGTTCAAGTTGCTGATAATTATAACTCATTTCAGCTACAACCTCCAACTCCTTGGAATGAAGGACTTAGAAACTGTAAACTCAATCTGAATAGAATGTTTCTGCTGTGGCTGTGGCTTTATTTTAAGCTGATAATAGTACAGAAGATCAATACATTCATCTTCTGCAATTAATAAATCAATCACACAACCAAAGAGTAGGAACTTAAATCCTTTAACATATCTTAGATTTCCCAACAGAAAAAATAAATAAAACTCAACTTGCAGCTTATTTTACAAAATCAAAGAACATTTCTACTCGAAGTTGTATTAGTCCAATCAGTTGTGAAGTGGGTTCGGACCACAAGGGACTAGTCGTCGAGAGACAGTGTGCATGGACGTGATCTTCCGGTTACTTGACTCTAAAGCTCTGAGAATGGCAGATAGGCTTCGTTGGAACGTGGAAGAGTATTTAGTTATCGCCCCTGGATCTGCTTCTTCGTTGATAGTTTCAGGGCTTAACTGACGACAAACTGAACCATGAACGAGAGCGAGCAGTATCAGGGAAAGAAGAAGAAGTAGTTGACAAATTTTTCCTGTCATGATGAGGATTTATGGGATCACAGAAGCTTTGGAGAAGAGGGAAAATGGTGTTTTTGTTGTTTGCTCAGGTTTGAAGATTATTTATAAGGACCAGAACAGGCCGTCTGGTGCATATAATTAGCAATATTAAAATATCCAAAGTCAATAAGTATTTGGCTATGGACTTTCGATGTAGCCATACACTAGGTTGACTTCAGGAGTGGTTTTCAGGAATGAAGAACATGTATACCATATCTTAGTGGCAAACGTGTGTATTTTCAAGCATTGTGTTGTAGAATGGTTTAAGGAGAACCAACAATAACAACAATTTCAGCAGCAACAACTCAATTCACTCTAATAGACAGATTTGAAAAAGTTAAGTAATACACAATCTTACCCTAATTAGTAAAAAAAGTTATTATATACATATAATAAATAATAACTGATAAATAATAAATAAATACGTATAAATAAAATATAATAATTAATAAGAATTATGTTATCTAAACTCAGACTTTTAATATAATTGTCATTGAAAGGTTATTTATAGATTTTCCTTTTAAAAAATTTGATCAAGCTACAAATTTCCATATTTTAATTTTAAATATCTAATCTAATTAGTAATATATAAGCATATAAAATCTTATAATTTAAGTTTTCTTAATAACCTTTTAATATTCAAGTTAATTTTAGGAAGGCTACAATTTAACTAATTTTGAAGAAAACGGTCAGTTAGAAGTAGAGATACATTGGATCTATAAATAATATTTGAAAAGACTCCATAACTTAAATTTGAGTTAGTATTTATTTTTTTTAGCCACAAAGTGTCCTAAAAAGGTCCCAACTTTAAGAAGATGCCTTTAAGCTATCTACATCTAGACTAATCTCCGCTCACACCAGGTCAGCCCTTTAAAGAATAAAGTGCTAGCCAATCAGATTTCTTTATTCTCAGGTTTGAACTTGAGATCACACCATCCATGTTTAAGTAGTCTAATTTAGAACATAGACTATTGCATACATGGCAATGTAACCAATGCCTACATGAAGTCCATATGGAGATATGGTGTTGCAAAACCCACTTCCAAACACAAAATTACATGCCAAGTCCATTTGGATGGTGTGGGAATGTTGTTTTAAGTTCAAGTGCGACTTAAAATTCAAATTAACTGAACATACGATCTATTGATTTTTAAGTTAAATTGAACTAAGTCGGGTGAGTTTCAGGACAGCCTGCATCTAATGCCTCCAAAGCATGTTTCCTTGTCAGGATTACGGAAGGGAACAGAAATTTACCAGATGGTGTTTACCCAACTAAATCCAGGCAGATGGTGTCAGCTTGCAGGCTCCTGATTCGGTGTCCACTTTCACATATTTGACTTTTTGTATTTGTCCCATTATACAATCATCTCTTGCAATTGACTTCTAAAAAAATGAAAACTCTCAAAAGTATCGATTCCTTTTAGGAATTTTTTTAAAAAATTTCAAAGTAGCGAGAAAGATTCAACTTTGGTGCACTAAGCCAGAAACAAAGAATGGAATCTTGATGATCATGATGACGACGAAGATAGAGTCAGTTCTGAAGCGTGTACCCAAGTTTACATGATCAGTCCAGAAGATGGCATTTTCAAATTACAGAAGTATGAATTAGACTTGTATAATTTAATTATAAAAATTTTGAATATGCTAATTTTTTTAATTTTAATATTTAATTTATTTTAATAACTTTTATTAAATTTCAAATTTTTTAATACGTATAAACAATCACTTTTAATCAAATTTTAATTTTTTAATTTTATTTTAACTTTTAAGTAATTTTATGTCAATCTAATAGCTTTTAAATCTTTTAAACTTTAAATATTTTGAATCGTTTTTATTAAAATTTAACTTACACTTAAATATTTGAAAGTATTAATGAAAATTTTAAATTATTTAATTTAAAATCTAATTGACTAAATTCTAACTTTCCATCAAATTTCATCAATTTAGTCTATGTAAGTGTTTTATTATTTATATAAATTACTCTTACCAATTAGATATTTTAATTGATAAATTAGTTTAGAATTCCCTAAATTTTTAAGTATCTTTAACTTTTATTTCTATTAATTTCTTTCAAGATTTCATTTAAATTTAAACAAAAAGTTAGAAATTTGCTAATTTAAAGTTTAAATTAAATATTTTACGAATGATGAATTTTTTTAATATTACTAAATATTTGTACCTAAATTAAACTTTAGTGTAAAGATTGAACACTATCACCCGCCAGTTAAACCCACATTCATGTCAGTATTGAGTTGTTTTCAAGTCTTCAGTGTTCAGAATTGTCAGCATCAGGATCAGGACATGCTTGAAAATGAACTAAGATTTTCATTCAAACTGAGAGTATTTAACATCTGTAATGAACTTGTTTACAGTTGTTTTGCAACATAAAACTAAAATTGATTACGTTAAATAATGAAAACGGTCAAAAGTCCTTGAGGAGTGAATCAAAGCTTCACGAGTTTCTTAGCTTCTGATCTTTGCCAGTTAGAGAACTGAAAACACATTTTCCTGGAAAACTGAACGAAGAAACTGGATCAATTATGAAGTGGATTAGGACCACCTGGGATGAATTTATGAGACACAACATAAACCGGACTTCCATTGAATTTTCTGAATTGCTTGGTCTGAAGAACAGATAGAAGTTGCTGAGAGAAAGATGGCGAAACTCTGAATTTTGTTCTATGCCCTGTAGCTTCATGCACAGCCGATTTGATGGGCCGACAAGTAGAACGATTTATTGTAGCTAGCAGGATTATGAGTGCAAGAAGCAGAAGTAAATGGCTATGAGTTTTCATGATTTGGAATGATACAACACAGTTTGGAAATGGACTTCAGAAACTTTGGAGCACAGGGAACAGAGCTGATGTGCGAGTTCGTTTTAGTGGGTCTGAAGTCTATTTATAATGGCATCATGTGAACTTCTGTAAGAGGCGTTGACCCAAAAAAATGTGAATGACATAAAACTTATTCGGACATAGACCCGCATTCGGTTGATGGTTGTAGTTAGATGTGCCTCAAACAGGTGAAGAGAACCGAGCAAGCTTTTCAACGAATAAAATATATGAAATCAGCTGTTGGAGGTAGTAGTTGTCTTGTGTTTTCTTTTGTTTTTTCTTCATGGGATTTCATTGTAAGTAGCTGTTAACTAGGAATTGTTGGCATACCTAAGCATTCCTCCATGTCTCAGAAGTTCATAGTTCAGACTTCACAAGACACCGACACCTATCTAACATCAGGATCACAATCATTACCTTTTTTCAGGATAAGTTTTGAACTTCGAAAAGAAAATATTTAAGCAGAGGGCAACTAAACATTTGATCTCAAAGTTTGATGGAAACTCAGGCCATTGAGTATTTGGCAATTGAAGGGAAGGGACGTGGAAACACAATACTTGGAAGAAACTAAACCAGCAGGTATGATACAATCCTCCAAGACAAGAGGAAGTTGATGGGTAACCTTGCCTTATATAAGCGATAGAAACTGGCCAGCTGATCCAGCCGGAATCGCATGGAAGCTTCAGTCAACTGCAAGGTACTGGCAACTTTAACCTGTTTAAAAACCTTCTTGATCAAGAAATGCGGCTTGCAAGCAGAGGATAAGAAGGTAGCAAATGAATCTAAACCAAGTCTTGGCTTTAATAATCCAGAGACACATACGATTTTATTGACTTTCAAACATGTATATGAACTACACCGGATTCAAGGTAACTGATCAGGATGGCCCTAAACATATAAGCATCGCAGCGGAAAAGCTACAGTCTGAAGTCTGTAACTCTCCAGAGTCTAACATATCACTCTATAAAGCAAAGTCTGTAGTAACACAAGTATGATAGGTTCAGACATTCAACTAATAAACGAAGTCACACTGGCCAAAGTACAAGCATCCAGGCTTAAATCACACACACACTCTTCCTCTCTGCCTATTGGCATCTCCAAGCGCAATCCTCCCCAGTTTGGAATGTTTCAATTAAAGCCCCAACATCACTCCTCCTTAGATTCACCACTGGCAGGAGTTTCCTCAGCTTTAACAGTTGATGGAACATCTTCAGTAGCTTTAGCTGATGGACCATCTTCAGTTGGCTTTGCTGCATTACCTTCCGCAGATTCAGCTGCGGAAGCTCCATCTGTTACTGGGACTGTCTTCTTGATAGTTCCAACCTTAACATACTTACTCATGAACTTGTACTCCCAATCCTGCAATGCCTCTAGTTCAAATGGACCTAGACCAGTTATATCGCCAGTTAGATCTTGCTCTTCAAAAGACATCTTTGCAAGAGCTCTGCTAGCATCCTTTCCAGCAAAAAATGCATAAGGTCCACCAGGGCCATAAAACATCCTGTTGGGGTCAATAGAACATAATAGGCATTTTCATTCAGTGGAGAGATCACACTTTGAGATAGACTACTCTAATAATTATTTCAAAATCCAAATGCACGGGACTATCTAACCTAACTATGAAAGTTGCAGCAGAATCATAATCCACAGAACTTGGAATCATCTTACCAGCTATTCAACTTATCAAGAGGTGCCTTTAAGGGGTTTTAATTTTGTTTTTATCATCTCAATCACATAGCAAAACATATCAAAAATTTCTCTGGACCAGACATTTAATCAGAAGAAAGAAAGTTTAACAACAGAATCACTTCTATGTGATAGTAGATCCGCAAAACATCAAGACACTAGACAGAAGAGTCTATATGTCTTCTCTCGGCAATGCAACTCAGAAATTCTTAATATCTAACACATGCATTACCGATTGATACACATTCCAAAAGGGATAGAGTTAAGATTCACAACTTCACATACTGTGCATCAACTTCATCTGTTACAATTATGAAACTAAGTACTAGAACGGAAAAGACATTGTATAACACCATTCGCCTGCAATTGATACTTGAAGGATCATTTTTCTTTTGGTTCATTAATAGCTCAAGGACCTTGATTCGTAGCGAAACTGTAGGTTTACAATGTCCTATGTCCCCAATAAAACAGGTTGACCAAAACAAAGTACAAGAAAATGAGAGAAGCTATATCGTCACTCAACGAATCTGATCACTCACCCAAAAGACCGACTCAGTAATCTACAGCTGCAAACCTTCACTAGAGAGTCAATATTAATAGTAATAACTTATTCAATTCTTAGAACCCACAAAAGGGAAAAGTTGAATCAAAGTGGGGATTAGAATTAGAGCAGGGAAACAACTAAAATACATAGCACAAGTAACAGAGGAATTAGAAAATAAAAATCATTCCTAAGAAGTATAAAAATCTTGGAAACAAAAGACGAATTCAGTATGACTTTCGAAACATTTGGGGTTACCAAAATAGCTTCAAAGAAGCTGAATCACTCAAGAAACACAAAGAAACGAACCAATCTCATAAAACCTAAAACCAAAAACATGCCTAAGAAATGGAACAAACTTTGAAACCATACCTGCTCTGGGAGACATCATATATCTGACCCTTTATAGCCATGAGCAAGGGCTTTGCGGGATCTGTACCATCGTAGACTGTGAGCTCTTCTTCTGTGACTTCACCAAGCTGTACAGGTGTTGGCAGAGGCTGCATCTGCTCTTCAAAGCTTCTGGGTCTCGACGGCTGGACTGGCGGAGCAAAAAGCACCGTTACTACGTAGTAGATGGCCAGCCCCAACGCTACCACCGTGAAGAACGTCGCCGGCGACAAGCCGGTGTAGGCTAAGATTGCTTCCTTGATAGTCTCCCATAGTTGTAGAGCCATTTTCGAGAGTGAAACAAAAGAAAAGAGCTTCCTTTTTCTTTTATCTATAATAGCCCTTGTAGAGAAAGTTAACTGTTTTGTCTTAATTTTTAGTCCAAATTACAACTGTCAGTCACCGATGTGTCAATTTCCAAGTCAGTTTCTTTATTTTTATTTTTTTAAAATATGAAAAAATAAAATATCATTTATTTTTATTGTTTTTGAAATAGTAATAGATAGAATTAAACGAGATCCAACAACATTACATCAGAAATGAAGGCAGGAAACAGAATCCCACCAATGAGAGCCAGAAAGAAAACCAGATGCCGAGACTAACCTATGGACAACTTGATTCACTGACCTCTTAACATGAGAAATAGCTATAGATCGAAATTGATCTAACAAGCTGTTTATGTCGGAAACTATACCACCAAGATAGGAGCCATAATGCTTTTCTCGAATTGCTGCAACCAATTCCAAGCAATCTACCTCAACGTCAACCCGGTTGTCGATAAACGCTCCCTTCAACCAGCTAAGCGCCTCCTTCAACCCAATGGCTTCAGTGAGAACTGGGTTGGCAGCCATGCCACTATTGCACGTACCACCACCCACACAGCAGCCCAGCTGGTCGCAGAGGATCCATCCCGCCCCTGCGACACTGGAGTTATGTTGAAACATAGAGTCCACATTTAACTTCAGATTACCTTTGGGGGGCAGCACCCATTTCAATGGGGACGACTATAGGCGAAGCATGTTTGTGGTGCATGTGTTGCTTGACCAAGTGTTGCTGCTATATAGATTTAGTAGTTGAGATAGATTCAAATATATAGATTCAAACTGTACATATTTGTTATCTGTTTGTTAGGTAGTTTAAATTTAAATTCATCTCCTCAATTATAGGATTGTTCTTGTACAAGAGTCTTGTATTTAACTACTTGTAAAATCATCAATGAAGTTAAGTTTTTCTTCTCAAACTCCTTGCCTCTATAACGACTCAGCGGTAGGGAGAACACCAACTTGCCGTGCCGTCATCGCTGTCTTCCACTCAGAAACAAGACGGGCTGCAACAATACAGATGGCGGCAGTAGAGTAAAAATACAAAAAATCTTTTATATTTTTAATTATTAATAATTATTATTTTATTAATTATGTTAAATAATTCAATATTAAAATTAAGTCATAACAATTATATAACTATATTTAATAAATAATCAGTTTGTATTAAAAATAAAATCGTAAAAGACATTAATATTTTTATAATATTTTTAATAAAATAATAAAATGAATATAAAAAATAAATAAGAATTTAGTTTTATCCGAAATTAATAAATCAAATACGAATTAAAACTAGATATAATTTTGGACAACTCGAAAGTTCAATCCATTTTCATTACTTTGTTCTAACACACGTTTTACTTTGCTTTCTTTTGGCTGAATTAGCTTCGCAAACTCTTCGATTTATTGAAGTTGTTTTTAACATAATCAAAAATTAGAAAAGTTAAACAATCAAAGGTAAAATGATAAATCAATACTAAAATTTGTTAACGCAATTTGACACATCTTATTTATATTTGCGGAGCTCTCATTCAGTTTAATTCTTTTAATAACGATAATAATTTTATATAAAACTTAACTGAGCCGACACCACTCAATTTTTGACATTATTCTTCGTTTTCACAACCTGTGAAAGAATTTCACATCTAATAACATGACTGTCTCGTACTAACTTTAAGAAATGATTTTTTTTAGCAATCTATTAACGAAAAAATAATAAACAAATAATTTAAGCAATTAAACGAAATTCAACGTAATTGAAAAACGCTTGAGAAAGAAACAAAGAGCAATTTCCCAATATTTTCTGCTATTTCAAAGATTAATCTGCCTGCTGTTCACCAATGACACTAAATAATTCACTAATGCATCGTTAATAGATTCACCACCTAAAGTATCTGCAGTCTAAAAAAATCATTGACAATCTTTACTGCCTAAGATGGAGTTATACATGCACACCACATGCAACCAACCAAACACGATTCAATCAAGAAGTTGCGCACAACCAACCAAAAAAACGATTCAGTAATGAAATATCGCATACCCCAATAAAGAATGATACAGCCAAGAAATCACGTACAGCCAAAGAGTCACATGTACCCAATCTACCACTACCTTTGAATGTTCTGCACTCCACTATAACGTGATTTACTCAAGCACCTGTGACCAACACAGACTAAGGCTACGCATATAAGTCCAGAGGAGGAGTCATGCACATATGGAGTTGCACATTTCCAATATCCCGCTGTCTCACTATTTTTTGCACTTCAGCGTTATCTGCCTATACACCTTCAATCAACCCACAACAAAACACAGACCAAGTCACCCTCACTTCAGCAATCTCACGATATCCTTTTCTAGCATCGAGCAGCGGAGGCTCAAAACGTTTACATTCGGAAGATATGAAACCAATTTGATTGCCAAGTAAATGTCAAACTCAAATGGACCCATCACCTTGAGTTCATTGAAATTCTTGCAATTTTTGCCAATGACCTCCAACGGATAATCGGCATCTTCACTAGATATTGTGATGGATTCAAGATCACTCCACATACCAATACATTTCATTACTGCAAGCTGCGATATCCGGTTCCACACCGGCAGAACAAGTCTTCTGAGGCGGGCCACCTGAAACAGACAAAATTACAGATTAGGTTTAATTTGAAGATCTGAGAAGAATCCTGACAGCATAATGGATTCTCAATCGCCCCATAGATACAATAATACGACCCTTGATTTGCATGTATCTGGCTACGTCTATTACATGTCTGAACTACATTAATTTTACAGGAAAGGAAATGCATTAGCCTTGGAGTAAAAAAGAACTCTTCCTTCGGACCGTGGTTTGGTGAAACCATAGCTCAGGCCACAAGTCATCAACCTTTGTCCATTCGAAATGCCAAAGATGTTCATGATGCAACTATCAAGAACTAGTTATAAACGTACAAGTCGAGACCAGTTATTTCATGCTGTGCTTGTTCCAGTCGGATGGGAAGTAAAATGAGGCTCTCAAGTTATAACTCCATTATAACGCATTATTCCATATAAGAATGAACGGCACCTATTCCCTTCCCACTAGGTTTCATTTGGCAGATGTCATTTCAGGATGATTGCTGATGTTCAGCAGCAAACAATAATATTGATGTGAAAAACCAGTGATGTTATGCTTCCCGGCTCAGATTCAAGCATATCTTTTAACACCACATGAAATCCTTTGTACCCAGAAAGGAGTTTAAGCTATTCAAGTAAGTCTCACGTAAATGTATAATTAAGATTTAGTAGAATATGGTAAGAACTAATTTACGAGAATAAAAGATTTGTTCCCATTAACACATGGGTCAATGTCTCGTCAGATTGACCATCCACATACACGTATGGTTCGAAATTTTGATGAAATTGGACCTCAACATTGACAAATCAAGCGTTCTTCAAAGAGAGGGATCACAGCAGGCTGAACGCCATGCACTGCAAACATGAGCAATGCCTGACGTGAACTCAAATATGCTTAAAAACTGGAATATGTTCACCAGAATATCATCGTCAAGGTCCGCAGAAAGAAAAAAGGCTAGGAAGAAATAACAAACTCGGCGCACTGTGGATGTGCGACAGACTAATCATTTATAGCATA
>JANIJH010000007.1:57611578-57634955 GCA_024520975.1 Erythroxylum areolatum
CCTAGTGTGTAAAAATGCTAGTTGAATGATCATTGGATGTAATTAAGTACCTATCTGATTAGTGGTGAGTCAAGATGAGATCCATCGACTCTAGGTAATAAGTTTGAGTTCTATGTTATCATTGATTTTAATGGTTGGTTCAAGACTATGGTCACGACGATTGAATGAGTGAGAAAAAAGAGTCACCCATCATTAATGATCGACATGTAACATAGTTAGTTATCTAATAGAGTTTGACAGTTAAATCATATACCTTAGGATAATTTGGAGTTGTAATGATGGAAGATAATAATACATTATCCTTAACCAGGTTCTGTCTTTGTAAGATTGTTACTTCACACTATTCGGTCGTTGAGAAGTGTTGTTAGACGTCAATCTTGATTAGTAATTAATTGAATTAATTACTACAAACTTAATGATGAACCTATATGATCAGACACTTACAAGTATAATATTTCTTGTTTATGATTATTTAATTTATTATGAGATAATTTATTAAATAATAAATAATATATACAGCATATTATTATATTTTCTGCTAGCACATAACATATAAAAATCATTAATATATATTAAAAAAAGGCCAATTTAGGTTTAGTTGATATTAATACGAAAAATAGATGGCAATGAACAAGAATTAAGATGAAAAGACCAAAATAGTCCAGCCCAAACAAGCTCCAAACTAGATAACCGGCGCCGTATTACTTACTGTTGAATCTCCACTCCTCTTCTGGCGGGCTCTTGGCGAACTGCTCTGTTCAAGAACCTCGGTTCGGAGCGTTCGGTGACTACAAGTGTACACTTCGATTTCGATCTGTCCCAGAATATGGGGGTGAAGTACTTGTGGGATATCTTGGAATCCTGCAAGAAAACCTTACCACTACATCATCTTCAGTTAATTCCTCTGTTTTTTCTTTTTTTCCTACTGTTTTCTCGGCAACCAAACATACCAAACACTTGGGATTTGCTCCATTTTCATATTGTTTGATGCTGAAAAGGTTAGTTTCTTAATCACCCAATTCGTTGTTTTCAGGAACAAGAGGTTGTGCATAGATCTTTCCTGTTGGATGGTTCAACTTCAAACTGTAAACAGGTCGCACTCCGCAATGACAGAGAAGCTTTACCTTAAGAATCTTTTTCACCGTCTCAGAGCTCTCATTGCCTTGAATTGTAGCCTTGTTTTTGTTTCTGGTACTTACTCCACTCCTTTTTTGCAACTTGGTCATTGGTTGCCATTGAAGTCTTCAAAAAGTTGTTCTTTTTGGATGCTTAGCTTCAGCAAAGTATAGTTTTTTTATCTTTGGTTTTCTGAATTTGAGTTTTTGATAATAATTGTGACCGTTTCATTCCCAAACGCTCATTTTGCACACACAAAAACACTTATTTTGAGTAGCATCTCTCATTTAGTTTTGTATAGAATTTAGGAGTTACTCATTGCTGGTTCGTTCCCTTGTAGACGGAGCAATTCCGGCTGTCAAACTAGCAACCTACAGGCAGCGCTTAAAATCGGGAATCGAGGTAGGAAAACCTTGCTTACTATCCTAAACAGTTCAATTTCTTTCTGTTCTACGGGTTTTTTTTTTTTTTTCTTCTTTCTTTCTATCTGTTAACCTGCAAGTGGTATCTCCGCACTTCAGGTTTCCCAGGATGAAGTGAATCAACAAAAAGCCTGCTCTCTTAAGAGAAACATGGGGTCTGAATTCTCCCGCATGATCAAGGAAGCAAAAGTCCTTGGACTGGCACTTGGAATCCCTTGTCTGGATGGGTATTTCAATGAAGTTATTTCTGTTAATATTATTGTGAAAGTTCTGTTGAAGGTGAACCATTGTTGAATCATTTTATCAGAGATCTGAAGGTTGATCTGCTTGATAGAAAGTAGTTTATAACTGGTTCTCTTAGAACTTGATACTAAGACCAATGAATTAATGACGAAGTCTGGTTCCAAGAATGTTGCTACTTGTAAAAGCACTATGAAATTAGTGAGGCTACAATTTAATGCATATAGATTCTTAAAGCAATGGCTGCACCTTTGACAAATTCTCTCTCCTACGTTTCTTGTTCTTAATTCCAGAATTGAGGAAGCTGAAGCACAGTGTGCATTACTCAACTCAGAATCATTGTGTGTAAGTAGCAAAAAATCTTAGTCTGGATTCAGTTGTCACTTGGATAAATTTCTAAGTTTCCAATTTATTTATTTTGCCCTATTATCAGGATGGTTGCTTTAGTTCAGATTCAGACATCTTCCTTTTTGGTGCTAGGACGGTGTACAGAGATATATGCCTGGGTGAGCAGATGGGGAGGCTTTTTGTCTATTGATTCAATTATTCGCTCATCATTAATTTTGACTACTACTGACCAGTTCTTTTGATGATTAGCGGAAGGTGGTCATGTTGTATGTTACGATATGGCTGATATTGAAAGAAACCTTGGATTTGGAAGGAAATCATTGGCAAGTTTCTTTGGCCTGTATCTTTCAGAAAATCCTGTTTAATTTTTCCTATTAAAGTGAAACTCATCAAAGGCTCATACCTGAACACTCTGCTATCTTGCATTTTGTTTTGGCCTGTGATTGGTTGTGTAATGCTTAATGATTATCTTTCTGTCTCCAGATTACACTGGCCCTTCTTCTTGGGTGTGATTACTATCAGGGTGTTCACGGTCTTGGTCCAGTATGTTTGGATAGTCCACTGCTTCTTTACTGTATCTATTTCTTTCTTATTCATTCTCCTTTTTTTTTTCTTTATTGATGCACTTACCATATCTGAGTTGGCTGATATATACTTGTGCTGTTACACTTTACTCAATGACTTTAGGAATCAGCTTGCCGGCTTATCAAGTCTGTTGGAGAAAACAATATCTTTCAACAAATCATATCAGCAGGACTATCTTTTGTAAATAAGACAAAATGTTCAAAGACACTAAGTCAAGCTGTTGATGGCAATGAAAATTCAAACCCAGTGCATTCAACAATTGGTACCTGGGGCGATGAGAACCTTCTTTTTGCAAATCTTATGGCCATTGTTTTGCATCTGGTTCTATACTGTTGCATTTCAGAATTTGGTTGAGCTTGGAACATGCAAGCTCACTAGTTCCACTTCTGCCTTAATACTTGATGCCTATTGTAGGTAGCAATGATAATTCTGAAGCATCGAATCCATGTTTGCAAGTTATAAATGCATATTTAAAACCTAAGTGCCACTCTGCAGATTCTGATGAAGTCCATAGGTAACGTAGCTGACATCTATTCTGATTTATTCATTATTTGCCCTGTGAGGTATTCATTTGATAAAATGATTTCATTTCTTTCCGACCAGAACATAACCAAGTCTTTTTTTTTCATTGAATAGATGTATTAATTACATGCTTACATTAAGAAAGTTTACATGTACACTCTTTGCATTGGGTTTTGACTTCACTTGAGCACAAATAAAATAGTAGAGTTTTTCTGCTTTAGCTGACTTGGACTTGACACGTCATGTAGCATCATAGTTTCTATGATCTTGTTCCTTTGCTGTTATGTTTTTCACAGGGCGCTTGCCAATCTTCCATTTCAACGGGCTGAGCTTCAACAAATATGCGCTCAGTTTTTTGGGTGGCCTGTAGTGAAAACAGGTCTTTACTTTTCTGTTACCATGCAAATTGTTTAAGATGTAACATTAATGCATGGTAGCTTCATTGTAGATGAGTATGTCCTTCCAAAAGTTGCTGAAAGAGATCTACGAAGATTTGCCAATTTACGTTCAGCTTCATCACAACTTGGAGTTCAGCCTCCTCTGTACCAGGTACTAGCAACTAGCCAGTGCCTGATGTTCCTCCGTATTGGTTGGTTTACTATCTTTGGAGTTGTTGGATCTTAATGTGATGGTATGGATATTTAAAATACTTGTCCTCCTGCTTGAAGATCCCAAAAGGAACTGAGTTGAAAGTGGTTTCTAACTGCAGCTTTAAAATACAATCTCCATCCTTTAAACATGAATGTGGCTGTACAGATTTATATGAAAAAAATGAAATAGATGTATTTACGAAAATCCAAAAAGTGTTTGGAGGCATACTCCACAGAAATAAGTCGACATTTGTGTGTGAAAGCAGTTGCTTCATGCATTAGTTTTACGGTAAAACTTGGTTGCCTGAAGCATGTCAATATGCCATTCATAGAAATCATCTCCATCTATTGTTGTTGACCTCTGAGCAAAGCCTTGCGCTGCAGATGGCAGTGAAGTGCCCGGTGAGAGAAATTGTCAAGCACCGAAAAGTGCAAGGAAGAGATTGCTTTGAGGTGTTGTGGGATAGGTTGGACGGCCTTAAGACCTCTATAGTTTCTGCAGATCTAATTGAAAGGTACTATTTACGATTGCTAGAGTTTTCTACGTACTCAAAAGTGCACTACTTTTCTGCTAGAAGCGTGGAGAGTTAATGGTTTATGATCCAAACCCTCCGATTGAGAATTTGTTGTTTTTCATTTTTAATCAAACATATCTGCAATCTGTTTGATAACGCTGCAACTGATCTGAGGTCCTAAGTAGCTTTACCATTATGTTGTTACACTTTTGCAAATCTTAAATGATTCACATTGTGATTCAATGGATTGCTTTTTCTTATTTCTTTCCTTCTCTTTTCAGTGCCTGTCCTGAAAAGATAACCGAGTTTGAGGAACGGAAAGCTCAGGGCAAGAAAGAAAAACACAATAAAGGAAGACCAAAGAAGTTGGTGAAGAGTACTACTATTGCTGACCTAGACTCTAGACTCCAAGCTTTGTTGCTGGAAATAGAATCAGAAGGCAATACAGCTTTTAGTTCCTCCCATTCTTCAAAACCAGCTATATCAAATGATAACGCCACCTTAGGTCTGACAAACCACGAAGGACTTAATGCAGGGTCAGAAAGAAGCAGCGAAGCCAATGCTTTCACCTCAGGCTATGCTAGTAACACAGGTCTTGGTCAAAATCAGGTCATTGATCTTTCTAGTCCTTCCCCACCAAGAAACCTGCCTAATTTCTCAGGATCCCGACAAGCCAGAAACCAAGTTGTTGATGTAATAGATTTAAGTGACTCAGAAACTGAAGTGTCACCTGAACATGCAAGAAAGGCAAGAGAACTCAGATTGTTCATAGCTAGCGTTAGGGATGACATTTCCTAGAACCATTGTGCATGTACCCCTGCTTTGTTGTAGTAGATAGATATTTTTTGCCTTCTTAATTATGTCTATACCTTCTGTCAAATGACCCCTTAATTTTTATATAAATTAAATTTTATTCTTATATTATAATTCTTAATAAATATATTGAAATTTAACTATCTTCTACAAATGCACATTTTAAAGCTGGATCTTAAACATTACAGACCAAGTGTTTAGGTACAAGCAATTATAACTCATTTTAACAAAAAAATCTGCAGAGGAAAATTTCATGGAAATCGGTGAATTTGTCGTGTGGATATTAAGTCCTCTGCAATCCTTTTAACATTAGCCAAGAACTGAATGCACTTTGTAGGGTCATCATCCTGCAATGCCAACTTCAAGTTCCAAAACAATTCCCTGTAAGGGTTACTACATTTTTCTGTACTCTGTTCTGGTTGTTCTTCGTCCATCGGTAAGCCTTTTATCAGCTCGTTTGAAACTGATTTGTTTCCTATTCTGCTGTTTACAACAGCTTCCAGCTCTGAAGACATGGCAAAGGCCCGTCTGATACATGATGAAGGTATCTGCAACAGTAATGGAGTTTCCATGAAAGAGAATATGCAAAATTTTCAAGAAATTGACTGCAAAGTTATGTGCAACTCAAAACAACTTGACCACATCGCTATTTCAATACAGAAGTTACAGTTTACCTGAGCAAGCTGAGCAACTTTAAGTCCAAAACTTTTCTCTGAAACACCAGGTACCAGCTTGTAAAGGTAAGTGACATTTTCACCATCAAATTCCGAGTCTGTGGCTTCTGTATTTTTCTGTGAAGTCAGATAAGAAACATGGTATGCTCCTACAGAGCCTGGAAATTCTCTCCTGATGTCAGCAATTTTTGGGTAGTGAGTTACAAAAAGGACCATGCTTTTCTTTTCCTCGAGCAGATGGTGCAACGCAGCATACGCAATAGCTCCACCGTCATGCGTACTTGTTCCTCTACCAAGCTCATCAATGATAACCAGTGAGTTTGGTGTGCACTTGTTGAGTATACAGCAAGCCTCGCTCAGTTCTTCAAGAAATGTGCTTCGACCTTGTTGAATACTGTCGGAAGCTCCCATCCGCGTGTAGATTTGATCTAGCACATGCAGTTTTACGGACAGTGCTGGTACAAAGGAGCCAACCTGGAGCGATGAGAGGGCAACTGTGAATGAAGTGGCCATAATTCACAAGAACTCATTTTTGTCAAATAAAAGCAACAAAAAGTAAATTTTACGTGAACTAATTGAAACCAGCAAGAAAAGAAGTTCGACGGAATTCAAGACATAACATAAGAAATAAGTGATTGCACAAAATAGTATGTTCTTACAAAAATGAAGCCAATGATAAAATCAACTGAAAAAACTCAACAGGAATTTTGACAATTTTCACTAACATTAGTTAGATATGACCAGGAAAGAAAAATCGAACAGCTGCCAAACATTATGAATAAATGAAGATATAAAATTACAATCTACCTGAGCCATCAAAGCAATGAGAGCAACTTGGCGAATGTAGCAACTCTTTCCTCCCATATTTGGTCCAGTAATAATTTGACAATACTCTCCATTTGAATGCAAATTAGTGTCATTTGGGACAAAATTATCTTGCAAAATGGTCTCTAGAACCTGTTAGTCATAATCAACAAATAACCAACAAGAAACAGACTATTGGCCATAATCTCTACTCCTGTAATAGAATATCACAATCCATTGAGCTTGAGTTTTAGACTCCACAGCAAACTATCAGCTCATCACATCACATAATGAATGATCATAATATAACCTAAAGTTTCAACAGTCTAAATGATTTTCTTCAACATGCTAGACATGAAATAATATGGTAATTTCAATCATCTTGTAACCTGAAATCATTTAGATAAAAAGAAATAGTGACTTATTAGTAAATAGAAGAAGCACGTATAATAAGATGTAGCATGACTATTTTACCGGGTGACGACCAGAGCAGATATGGATCTGAACAGGTTCTTCATTATCGACAAATACTGGCCGAATGTAGTTCTGCAAGAAATAAGTAGAGAATCACATTGCAGCAAACTAGGCAGAAGTTAAGGAAAAAAAAGGCACAGAATTTTAGCACACCTTGTTCTTTGAAAGAGTAGCAAGAGCATGCAAACAATCCAACGTCGCAAGAGCTTGAACAGCAGCCTGAAATTCAGCGTAATATTTCCCAAATCCCATCAAAAATCTATCCCAAGCAGTTCGACAAACAACCATTAGTTCTTCATTGGCTAGTGATAGTTCATCTAAGGCCGCGATTACTTCTGGTGGGTGGTATCTAATAGTTTTTTTAGTGCTGTTCACCTTGACCCAGCTTAATGGCACCTTTACATCCGAAGGCAACTGCAAAGTTAACTAATCAGAAGTGCAGCATGCAGTGCAGCTAAATTTAGAATAACTGGGACAAAGAGTATACAAACACAAAACGTCAAATAGGTCCAGAGTACCCAATATGATGCAGTACACTAAACGACTGAATAGTTTACAGCACTGCACCAAAGAATTAAATGCATGTCCTTAAAACTTGCAGCCTTACCTCAATCAAATGTGTGATTCCCGACACACTAAAAAATTCCAAGTTACGCATTCTAAGCTGCTTGCGGTAAATACTGATCAAAGAATCCAACTTGTCCTTTGCTAATTGAACTGCTTCCCTGGCTTTTGCAACCTAGGCAAAGTAAATTGAGTATGTTTAGAGAAATAAAATGTTACATTTAACGCATGTTGAAAAATATCAAATAGTGATACATAAAAAAAGAACTATATGGAATATACAAACCTCTGGAAATTGGCCATTCGAACTTAAAATCAAGTTTGGGAGATCCTTTTGTTCCGCTGCTTCCTTATTTAGCATAGACAACAGTTTGGCAGCAATACCCACTATATTCGAGGAAGAAGCAATCAAAAGTAACTTTTTCAATAGAACAGATTTTACAATCTGCGTCTGCACTCTGGCATCGTCATGATCCTCTTCAATGTTAAGTCGCTGAAGCTGTTTTCCGGCATATAATATAGCTTGAATAACTGCAATGAACTGTCGTTTGAAGACTTAAAATTTTCGGCAAGCATATCAATTACCACCAGCATCTCATGGTTATTGTCTAGGTAAAAAGGTTCTCTTGCTTTACCAAGTTAAAAGGCATCTTGAATCCAGATAACAAATTACATGTATAGGCTTTTCAGTGCCTTCAGAAATGAAATGTCAGCAAGTAGCAAAGTATCATTGAAAATCACAATATCAGAGGAAAGAATAGAAGTTGTTTAAGCCCCTCCAAGAAGTTGTAAAGAGATGCAACTGGTGTTTCACATTGGAAGAAGGCCATAAAACCAAGAGAAGATGGAAAATGGAAAACCGCTATTCATTCTTAAAGCCATTTTAAGACACTGTTAGAGGCACGAATAACCCTTATGAAAATGACCTGAACAGTCTCAAAACAACCAATGATTACCTCAGATGCAGTGGCAGTGCGATGGAAAATTCTGGTTATTCCACGTTGAATATCAGGTGATCTTCCTAAAGTTGTTAAAACAGAAGAGATCAAGTTATAGAAATCAGGCTGTACAATGCATAAGTCAGCTTTCTCTTTATCAATCTCATTAACCCAAGGAGCAGCTCTATAAGAGCCCATGGATTCTGCAATCTCAGAAACAGCATCAAGACGAGCATTTATCATGCTTCTAGCACACAAGGGGTGAGTGACCTGTATCAGGCATTACTTATTAAATCTATGTAATAGATCACGATGAAGTTGATAGTCAAATATACAAAATAAGACCATTACCCAGTGTCTCATCAGCCTTGAACCTGGTATTGTAAGAGTATGATTCATCATATGTAGCAAGGACCCAAACTCAGAACCGTTTGAATTGTTCCTCAAGACCTAAATGGCAACTTGTCAATCCAAGTTTAGAAACAGGGTTTGAAATAACTGGAAAGTTAGGAAGAATTAAGGCATAAATCTAAGAGCAAGAAAATTGACTTCTCAAACATGACATAAAGTTCCTACAACTCAGTTCAAGGGAGGTGGGACATGGCAATTAAGACTTATTTGTCCAAAATTTGCTCTCCTCGTTTTCAGCAAACCTCCAATTTTTAATCCTAGTAAAGGATGATAGAACATAGGAATGAAAAAAAAAAAAAAAAGTATTCTGATGATCAACCTGCAAATCACTGTCATGTATAGACTGTTAGATGAAATAATCATAGCACAAATGATGCACTAAGCTATTTCAGAAGAATCTCCAACACTCAATGAACTAACTACCAAATGAGGCTAGCTCCATTAAGAGAGGTCTTTAGTGAAACCCATAGTTTCATAGTTATTAAGCCTGAGTGAAACCAATCAATCACCTCTAATTGTTGAAGTGTGTTTGCTGAAAGGTTCATTTCCATGTTGCTGGAGAAAGATCTGAACGAAGCTCCAAGCCCCCAAATGCTATCAAATCCAAATTGTTTGAGATGATGGATGGTTAAGGCCAATGCTTGCACTGCCAAATCTGGCATGTTAATGATTTCCTTTCATTTTGAAGTAGGGTGGATAAAAATCAGAAAGTAAATAGAAGATCAAAAAAAGAAATAAAACATTAGCATAAGTGGACTTACGATAAAGAGGAAAAAAAAAAAGAAAACTGCAAAATCATATCGGGCACTATCTTTTGAAACAAAACTAGAAGAAAAACAACAAAATCACATGAAAGGATGAGTTTGAAAGCCATCTCACCTTAATCAATAAGTTATCACTTCTCTGTTCTGTCACTTCTTGAGTTTGCTTTCTGTTATCCGGTATATTTTCTTGTATATTCTCATACAAAGACATGATATCAGCAAGTGCACTACCATTGCTAAAGCAATCTCGAGAGGCGCGCTCGACTCGAACATTTGAAGCAGGTCCAGCATATGCCAGCAGAGACTGATAAACAAGAATCCATAGAATAAGCTCAGCTAAACCAGACTATTGCAATTTCGACCACTTGTCATTCCATCGTTCAGTCTGATCATCTAAGTTGACCTGATTCCTTGTACATCTTACAATTACCTGAAGTTAAACTGAAATAGGATTTTCTGTACCGTTAAGCATAAGGAAACTGCAACCTAGAATCTTGACTGCCCAAGCAAATTCGCTATTCCTATTTGAATCAGAATATGATAGCGAAGAGTAAGACACACATGTTGAATTAAGTTTAGTTAAACTTAATAATTAATTAAGCAGATTACAGAACGTTAAGAAGAGAATCCTTAGAAAAGCATGATACAAGTATGGTCATATACGTGGTAAAAGGCAAGGCACCGAGCCTTGATGCCAAAACAATCAAAGAACGTCACACCTTTAACAACAACAAAAATAAAATGCATGGCTTCACACACAAACAAGAAAGCTTTCTCGTTAACTTTCTAAATCCTTTCACGTTAACTAAATGAACTATTAGAGATTGATTTCAACTACCTTCTCTGTTAGCTTTGACATAGGATCCCCAAGAAGTAGCTCAGCTGGAGACAAGCTCAACACCACAGCCTCAAGCCCACTCCTCATAAAGCCATCATTAAGCTCACCATAAACTACATCTCCAGTCGAAATCTCAACAGCGACAAATCCAATCCTCACCTCAGGCACACCTTCACAATCATCATTTCCCTCCAAAGCACTTTTTTCCACTACACAACACAAATAATTGCTCTCCCCGCCACAACCCTCCTCTCCTCCTCCCAAATCCTCGGCTGCCTCCAGTGTAGCCTTTGTATACAAAGCCGACAACCCTCTTGAGAACGGCCCGATCTTCGTGTCCCCATGCGCCTTAATAGCAGCTGTCTCAGTTTGCTTAACAACACCAACCTTATAGCCTGCACTCACCAATCTTCTAACATGGACACTTAATCGAAAAGTTGGCACGCTTGCAGTCATAAAGTTGCGATCTTTATGAGCATAAATTCCAAGCACTCTCGCCGCTATCTCTGCATCTTCCCCGAAAAACCGGTACTTGTAACCAACCTCAATCATCAAAAGGACATCTGGGTATTTGCCTTTGAGGTCCACCACTTGCTGCTCCAAAGGAGTGAACTTTACGGAGCCACTGTGGCATGAGATTTGGGGTTGAGGATCTTCAGGGATTGGTTCGAGTAGTTTGTCAATGAACTTCTGGTGAAGAGATGGGTTAGGAATTGGGTTTTGAGTATGAGGAGAAAATTTGGGCCGTTTGGGAGTGGAAGCGAGGTGTGAAGACAGGAGTTTGCGCTTGGCGGGAGAGAAAGAGACGGTGGCAGAGATTTTCAGAGGTGGGTTTGATGACGAAGATAAAGATAAAGGGTTGGTCGCCGGCGGTGGCGAATCGGAGGTTTTGGGTTTAGGAGCGAAAAAGCGGGAAATGACTTGCTGCTTTTCCCTGCCCATCAAGGCCTTTGTGTAGGAGTTTCCCTTTGTTCGGTTAATATATATGCATTCGCACATACATACGTACTTGGCGAGCTTTAGTTCATGTAGCCATCACATTAAAGCCTAAGTCCCGAAAAACAAAACTTGGGTGGTCAATGCTTACCAACCTGATGGGTACAAATCCTTTATGCTAAGTATAACTTCGATGCTAACCTTATTCCATCTTCTCTTGTTGCTATAAGCAATTAAATAGTTTGGTGGAGTATCAAAGCCACTTAGTATTATGTTTTGCAAGGTATGAAATGGACGATCTGCAATGAAGCTAGAATTCAATTCTGGTTAGACCCTTGGGCTAACGACTAGGGTCCTCTTTATTGGGAAGACAACGGATATAATACACGCAACGATCAATCAATAAATCTTTCCCCACTTGAATGAATCTATTAGGAGTAATAATAAGCAAAAATTGGCAGCAAACCAAATGATCACAAGCTGCCCCAATAATGCACAAATCAAAAACCAATCACAAAATACAACAATTATTTAACGTGGTAAAAAAACTCCCTCGATGTGAAGGATAAAAAATCATGGCATCTCTCTTGGTCTAAACAAATGAAATCCACTATCACAAATACTGTCTTACAGAGATTAAAGTAGAGAATTACACTAAGAGAGCAATCACAACAAAGGCTTCTATTCTAACAAGTTCTGGAAAAGTTCCAGCCGTCCAAATCCATCTTCACCGTTCAAAACAAAGAACAATGAGTAAGGAACATGCTCACTAAAATTCAGCCCGATCAAACAAAGAATGACAGACCAAAATCAGAATATGGTGAAGCTTGTCAGTTCTGGAAACACCTTAAGACCAGTCTAATTTTGGATCCAAAAACTCAATCTCCAGATCTCGAAACCAAATCTTCACCGTTCAGAATGGAGAACAAAATGTCTTGAATCTGGAAACCAAAAATGAGATCGATCCAACAATGAACGACTTCCCAGTTGCTGGAAATGTAAAACGGGTCAGGTGAAAAAATCTCTCCTTTTATGAAGATTGAAGGAAGTACAAAATCTCTCTCTTCTCTCCTCTCTCTCTTCTCTCACTCTTGACAGCTGCTGAAAAAATTTTGGTTTTAATGACAATACAAAAATTAACCCTAATGGGTTAAAAGAAAATGGGTTTTAACAAATTTATGAGTTTTACCACATAGGAGGGAACCCAAACACAATACTCTTATCCACCATACAACTGCTCTTATTCCCCAGGCAACTATGGATTGCTGCCTTTAACACTTTGTAGACATTATTGGCAATTAGAAATGGGAAGCATTCCAACATCTGCTTCCTTCTTCGATTTGATTGACCATAGCAGGTACGTTACTTCCTTGGTCATCTCTAGGCCCCGATAAGCTAACTTGGGTAAGTCGGACAATGGGCAGTTCACTACTGCATTCGCTTATGCTATGATAATAGAGCATGATGATGATTCAACCACTAGATGTTGGAAGATAATCTGGCAGTAGCAGGGCCCACAACGAATTCAATCTTTCCTTTGGCTCCTCTCCTATGACCGCCTGCTATCCAACCACCAGTGAGTTTAAAGGCAGCTAGCAACAGATGCGACATGCTACCATTGGTTTTCATAAGCAACTTCACTACATGTAATTCGCGACTACCCTAAAGCCAGTCAACTGTGGAGTATGATCCCTCCATAAGCAATCTCCCCGGATTTTTTCACTATGTCAGCATAGGAGTGGCTAACGAGGAATCTTCAACCACGTCGCACTATACTTGGTTAGGATTGGTCAATCATTTTCGGCACTGCTTGTTAGTTTTTATGGACTTGGCGTAACATGACCCTCTTTAAAGAACACTTCTCCTGGCTGACCTCCCCAGAGCATCATGTTATAGAGTTTGTACATCAGATCCACAAGGCGTTGGTTTGGTTCGGTAGAGAAAAATTGGGCAATCGCCCTCGATGCGAACAACTTATTGGATGGCGAAAACCTCCCTCAGGTTGGGTCCGATTGAATACAGATAGAGCAAGCAAAAGATCACTCTCGCCGGCCTCAGCATGTGGCCTGATTTGTGATAATTCGGGTGCTTGACTTGGAGGTTTTGTACAGAATATTAGCTAGTGCTCCTCCCTCTCTACTGAACTTTGGGGGGTTTACTCAGGGCTTAACCTCGCCTGGATCCCAAGCCACAGATGAATCGAATTAGAGGTTGATTCTCGTGAGGTGATTCGACTACTTTCATCCCCATCCCAATGTCAAATGTCTCTTAATCCCCTAGTTTTAGATATCAATGAATTGTTCACTCGAATCTAGGTAGTCCTTTCTCGCCACATTTATAGAGAAAGCAATTGATGTGCTGACTGGCTCGCCAAATATGCAGAGAACTTTAAGATAGGGATCACTAATTTTGAAAATACACCCATAAAGTGCCTTTCAATCTTGTTAGAGGACATGACAGGGATTTGTCGCCCTAGACGCATTATGTAATTTGTAACGTGTTTCTTTCCTTTTATAAAAAAAAGCCTAGTCCTGAATTTTGATATTAAATTTAATTGGATATTAAATCAAGTTTTTTTTATTCTATTATTTTCTATATATATATATATATATATATATATGTGTGTGTGTGTAATCTATCTAAAACAATTTCTTTATTAATAAAAGTAAAATTGTCTACTTTTAGATGTCTCTAGAGTTCTTTAGTGACTGAATTGTAGTTGTTGTTATTATTGTTTGATATTAAATCATTATTTTTAATTTTTAACTTTAGAACTAAGTTTTTATATGAATTTTTACGCTCGATTCAACTTGGAATGTAAGTCTTAAGGCTCGAGCTCGACTCCAAACCACCACTACCCTTAAGGTCCTGTTTGGTTGAAGGGTTAGTAATAGAACGGGATGAAACGTGACACACTTTTATCATTTAATTGAGGGTTTCATAATATAATGTAACAGAATTGGATGAAAGCGAAAGGTTTATTTTATGTTCCATTTCATCATAAACAATGAAAATAAGAAATCTCCGATTTAAAGAGTTTATGATGGAAAGTAAACTAATAAGTACATACTATTTAATATGCCCTCAATAATTTTTCTTAATATCAATTATTTCTTCTAACCCTAACCCTCCTTTTCCTTAAGCTCATTTATTACGATCCACAAAAACTGTATATAATTAATAATATTTTTATATTATTTCTCCTTACCTTAGTAATAATATTTTTATATTATTAATAATAAATTGTGTATAATTAATAATAAAATAAAATTAATTTTATAAAATTTTTATTAATAAAAATATAAAAAAAAAATATATATATTATTTTTTAATTGCTTGTATATATTTATGTATAAATAAAAATATAAATAAATTATTTTTAAATATAAATCACATATAATAGAATAAAATAAAATTTATTAAATAATCAATAATAACATTTTTATATAATTAATAATAAATTGTATATAATTAATAATAAAAGAATAAAACTTTTATTAAAATTTTTATTATTTTAAAATATAAAATAAAAAATATTTGTCATGGTTGTAACTTGAATCGTGACTTTTTAATTGGACATGATTTATATTTTAAAATCATAGCATTAAATTTTTTGTAACAACCATTTTAATGTCAGGGATATAATAGTCATTACATGTCATTCCACCTATCTTCTAAATAACATTTCACTACATTATGAACCTTTCTATTTCTCTCAAATAACTTTTCACTATATTTCATTCCATTCCATTATAAACCATTCCGTTCTGTTCCATTTTATTCCATTACATTCCATTAATTAACATCCAACCAAACAGACCCTAAGTTCGGGACTTTTTTGTCATGTTTAGAGTCTTTTTTTAAAGAAAAGGTTAATTCTTTTACTGTATTTTCATATAATAACTCATTTTTTAAATGTATTTTCAATTACATATAATAATTTATTAATTTTAAAATGTGGAAAAGGATTTGATTATTTCACCTCTAATGTGAAGAAATGTCAATTTTATAGGCATTTAAAATAAATAAAAAATTGGAGATAAAATATTAATAATATCTTATCCCAAATATTATATATATATATATAATTTAAAATATATATTTTAATAATTAATTCAAATTAAATTTTAGTTGAATCTTGAGCTTATGTTACTTATTCAAATAAGGAGAAGAGAAATTAACAGCAGCAACAAACAAACGGAAAAGGTCCAATTTTAAATGTGTGACAAGTCCAATTTCTTTTCATAACCAGCAAGTGAGCCCAATATAGATGAAGAAAATAATACGAGGCCCATTTTCTGGTGGGAAAGAGACAGTGAAATGATAATGGATTAAATTAGAATAATCCATTTAAGATCTAATTGGTTCGACTTTTAAGTAGAGACGGCCCTGGGTCTAATTTGTAGTCAACAGGTCAAGTTAAGGTTAATCGAGCCTCAAATCTCATTAAAAAAATCTAGCATCGGGCCAACTTGGACTCGAGTTGTCCACACTCGATTTGGCCCGAAACCTATAACAAAAATTATATTTATTTTTATATTTTTAATTTAAAAAATAAAAAATAAGTCAAGCTCAATTGAACCTTAAGCCTTATATTAATTAATTCTTTATAATAATGAATTACTTATAAAATATTAATGAATTATTTATAAAGTATAAAATTAATTATTTAAATTCTTTATATTATAATTTAATTAATTATTTAAGTTTAAATTCAACTTAAGCGGATTTTTGTTTTCGAAGAGAAATAAGGTATAGAACACTTGTGTAAAAAAATGATTTGAATATTTTCTTTTCAAAAACTTCATAAACTGGATAATTCAACCCTTCTTGACTTTAAAAAAATTCCGAATTAGATCCCAAATTGAAAGATTAGTGTGAGCTTATCCACGAATTTAATCAATTACTCTTTTCGCTACGAAGCAATTAGATAATTCAAAGTGACCTATAACCATTGTCATCTTTACTTTTTAAGATGCTGCTCAACTTTATGCTCAATCAAAAAGTCAAATAGCTCCAAACATCATTTTAGTGTAATTATTTAAAATAATATTATTTATTTTAACCTTTGTAAAAATTTACAAAATAAAACAATCTAATTATTTTGGACCGTTCAAGTCAATTGCTAACTCTAAAATCTCATGTAAGTAATACGAGTTTTAACCAAAAGTTGTGATTGAATTAAATAATAAAAACTAATAAGGATGTTCTGATCAATGAATAAAACAATAAATTGATAAATTTTGAATTAAAGAAAACATTCTGAACCAATCTAAATCGATTTAGTCAAAGCAATATTTAAACTTGAATTTCAACCAAATTTCGAGACGAGCTCAACTTGACCCTTTCGAGCTAGAGCTCCTCAAAACCTCGAACCTAAATTCACAACTCAAGTTTAAGATTCTAGGTCCGAGCTTGATTCTAAGAAGACTTAAGCAATTTGAAGTTTAATTGGCCTTCGATCAAATCTAAGCTAAAAATATATAATTTTAATTTAAAAAACTAAAAAATAATATCACTTTATATAAAATAATATTATTTCACTTAAAAACTTCGAACTTTGTTCGAACCCAATTAGACCACTTTTACAACGGGTTAGCCTGGGCTAGAGTTGACTCAATTCCCAAACTTGACTTGACCTATGGAATTAGAGGTTCTATGCCTGATCTTGAATCTTATTGGACTTAAACAACTCAAAGTTCAAATAGGTTCCTATTCCCTTAAATTTTTTGAGTCTTATCCGCACCCAACCTAAAACTCAATATTGTTTTAGGTTTTGGCTTCTCTATTAGCAACCACAGTAAGGGCCTTTCCAACTTCCTTCCGCTTCCTGTGGTCCATCCCTTTGTGACAACTGATTCTTGACCTTCATTCACGAAGGCAACTAGACTTTCAAGACTTCATTATCATAATACCTTAAATATCATTGGATCTTGTGAGCAAACTCCATGGAACGTGCACCATCGCAGCTCATACATTTATCCACTCTATCACTTCAATTTAACTCCAAACTTATGGTTCATATCCCACGCTCAAAGTCTTCCATGTGCTAAGTTTCCGTTTGATTTAAGAGAACAAAAATCATTTTAACGAATTACACATGCAGTAGAACGGGTCCAAATCTTCTATCTAATTTTATGGTATTTTATTGTGTCCCATAAATCTTAGCCATTCATTTATGTGAGTCTCGAGTGGATCCTGCATAAATAAACGCGAATCTCGCATAAATAAATAAGTGAGATTCATAGAACAGAATAAGATAACGTAAAATTAGTCAGAAGATTTCGTCCCTAGCGAAACTACAGGTACTTTTGAAAAGCAAGGACTCTGTGTTAGCAAAGAAAAGGTAGCAGCCGACGGAATTGAAGAGAGGGTAAGAGAGTTAAGATATTAGAAAAAGTCAACAAAATAAAAACAACTCATAATATACTCGAACCTCCTTTTGTATTTTTACAAAATGATTATTTCTATAAAATGAACCTATAATTTTATGATTATAAAAGAATAATTTTACCGATCAATTCAAGGCTCACCTTTAAAGTTAACTATCCAGTATATAAGGTCCCCTACTTTGCTAAGATTTGGAGATGGTCATAATATATGCAACATTCCTTTTGTGTATTTACAATAATGTTATTCTAGTTACTTAAATTTGTGACCTTATATTCATCTAAAAAGACATTATTTTATATTCAATTTAAAGTTTAACACCCAAAATAATGTTGTTTACGGTTTCAAGTTCATACTCAACTCGACTCATATAGCACAAATATACTCGACCATCAATCTAAACTCGAACCACATTTTTTAGGAATTGGGTTGATAACAAATTCAACGTGGTCTTACTAATTATCATTTCTAACTAAGAGGCAATAAAATAAAGGAATAATACTAAGTTGAGTTTGAGTCGAGATCAAGGCAAATTAGGTCGAACCAAACCTAAAATTATTCCCCTTTTTAATTTACTTTTATTTTTAAAATAATTTCTATTTTGTTAAAATGATATTGTTTATACTTAAAATATTTAGACTTATTATTATTATTATATGTCATATATTTTTTATTAAAGTTATAAACTTAATTTTGTATAATTAAATATCTAAAATTTAAATTTCTATAAAAATATTCAACGAAATATTAAATATATAATATTCATTCTTTTATAAAATTTTTAAAATCATTTTCTCGTAGGTTATTTTATACATATACAGTTAATATTAAAAAGTTAATTTTACCAAACATCAAATAATAAACAGTTAATACGATTCGCTAATCAAATATGCTAATATATTCAATTAATAGCTGATAAAATGAACTAACAAGTAATATAATCTACTAATTGCCAAACAGAAAGTTAATATTGTTGATTTGGAACGGCTCGAAATGGAAAAACTGATGCTATCCGTCATTTCTTTTTTTGTAGGTGACAAAAGGCTTGGCTTAAACCACGTATGTCACAGACACAAAACAGCCCGTATCCACACCATTCTGCCTCACCCTTTTCTTGTTCTGAGGTACAAAAGCAACCACCGAGTCTGTTCCCTTTTTCAGATTTTTCCCACCAATCATTGTATTTAGTGCACTGCGCCAACTACGTAGATATTCGATCCATACCACAACTGCCCCTTTTGTAAGTTGTACAATAAAATCGCAGCTCTTTTTTTATTTATTTTAAAAACATGAATATTATTTTAAATAAATTAATATTTTATAATTAAATACTAGGTTCCGTTAATTTTATAATTAAACATGTGATCACAAGGTCATATGATTAAGTCACGGAATCAATCTCTCTATAAAAATTTGAAAAGATGCTTGCATATATTATGATTTTTTTCAGACCCACCTCGGATACATTTTAAGTTAAAATATATCAAATAAATTATTTAAAATACATGATTTATAAAATTATTATATATTTTAACATTTATTTAAGATATATATTTTTATCAATGATTATATTTATTAATAAGTTAACTATATTTAATCTTAATATAACACATTAATTTATTAATTAATATTAAATGCTTTTAGATAATGAATATTAATATTGAATGTTAACCTTTTTGATATTAAGTACAATTACATCAGTCACATTCTTGCCATTAGTATGTATTATTTACAGGCATCCCTTGTCCGTACTTATATATATGTCAAAGAGGTAAAAGTGTAAATATAGAAAAATCGTGGACCATTAATTCATTAATAGAAGAAAAAAGATAATAAAATATCTTGTATAAATAAACAAATAAATAAGATAAACTATGCTATTTATCCACATAAATTAGCTACAGCTTGAGCTGAACTTTCATGGAAGCCAATGAAGTGATGAAACGCCAACAGAATAAACAACTCTTTCTTCTGTGTATCTTGAATGGGCAATGAACAACTTCTCCACAAGTAAACCTCAAGGCTGTAGACATCAAAACCTCGACAAAGACGCGGTAGATAGGGGTGAGTCAGGCGAAGACGAAGACAAAGAACAGCAACAAGAAGGAGCTAGATGTGAGTGGGAGATCGCTCTCTCTGCTGTTATTTCTTCAACTAACGTCGAAGGAGCTAGCGTCTCGGATGCTCTCGGCGTCATCGAGTTCGACCACTCCAACACCGTCTTTGCCACCGCGGGAATCTCCAGAAAGATAAGGATTTACCGTCTTGAATCGTTGCTCGCCGGCGGGAGTGAAGATGGTCGCATTGAGTTTTTAGACCACGGTAGCGTATGTGACTATTACATATGCACTCCGGCGAAGCTAAGTAGTCTGCGGTGGAAACCCAGGTCGGGCGGGCGGGTGATTGGGTCTGGCGACTATGATGGGGTGGTGATGGAGTATGATCTCGAGAAGAGACTGCCCATTTTTGAACGCGACGAACATGGTGGTCGTCGGGTTTGGAGCGTCGACTATTCCCATTGGGATCCGACTTTAGGAGCTTCAGGGTCGGACGACGGCTCGTTTCAAATGTGGGACTCGCGTAGCGAAGGCGGACGTTGCGTTGCCGCCGTTCATCCCTCGGTTGGTCGCGCGGTCTGTTGTGTTGAATTCAATCCGTTCGGAGGATCGATGATAGCCGTTGGATGTGCTGACCGGCGGGTTTACGGTTACGATATCCGGATGCTGACCACCCCCGTGATTAATCTTAATGCGCACAGCAAAACGGTGACATACGTCAAGTTTTTGGATGGTCATACGTTGGTGTCTTCCTCCATCGATGGACATCTAAAGATGTGGGATTTAGATGACATGCGAATGGTTCGTAAGTACAAAGGTCATGTGAACAATCGAAACTTCGTGGGGTTGTCAGTTTGGAGAAATGGAGGTTTACTGGGATGTGGGTCGGAGAACAACCAAGTGTTCGTGTATGATAAGAGATGGGGTGAGCCAATATGGGTTCACGGGTTTGAGACAATGGCTAGATATGGTTCGAACCATGGGTTCGTGAGTAGTGTTTGTTGGAGGCAAGTGGGTGATGATAGCTGCACACTTTTAGCCGGAGGGTCCAACGGTGTCTTGCAAGTTTTTGATTGTAAAAGAAAGACATCAATTTGATTTCAAGCGTATAAAAATATTTAGCCATTTAAAATTGGGAAATTTCTTATGCAATCTAATGATACTAACGTGATTACATTAATGTAATTGCAATTTGTAGATGCTTAGAAATAACTTGCCTGTCATTGTGTAACAATTTTCTTTCCTTCTTATTTTGAAACTTTGTAATTTATATTTCATGTATAGTATTGGCAATGGGCTCGACTATATAAGAGTCTCGTTGAAACACAAAATTTAGGAAAATTCAGTAATACGCAGTATCATACTTACCTAATAGAGAGATCGTTTCTGATAGACCAACATATAATGCAAAATAATGATAATATAAATATAGATAAAATACGTATAAATAAAACTATAGAAATCTTTAATACAATACATAATGTAATGTATACAAATGATGTGAGCAGGAGCATGGACTATCATGGAGATGGTGTGCGTGATGGGAATGAGTTTGTCATTCCAATTAGACTTATGTTTAAAGCTAAGATCGAGAGACTCAAAGAGACTCTTTATGTACATGTAGGTCAATTTGTAGAGATGATGGAGTACACAAAAACTATTGGAGGAGAGTTATCTGAATTACAGCCCAAATTGATTCATTTATCTCAAATTTTTAGATTGGATTCACTTGAAACTTGAAGACCATTGTATTGAGTTGCACTCATCACTTAAGCCCGAGAGGAGAGGCGCGTCTACAGTCAAATTTGGGGGTATGTTAGACCAGACCTAAGCGTGCTTTTAGTATTCTATTTTGAACTTGTTTTAAGTTATACTTATTTTGGCCTTCTATGTATTATTTAGCCAAAGTCTTTAACTATTTGACTTAGGTATAAATACCCTCTTTAGGGTTTGGAAATACAACTTTGATCATATTATTTTCTTGTGTGCCACCGACCATATTGAGAAGAAAACCCTCTCTTGTTCTTTTCAACTTAGGAATTAAACATCTCTTATCAACCGAATCAATTTGTGACGTGATTTTGGTCATAAACAACTTTCTTGATTTATTATTTACCCGTTATTTAAGTTGCTCCTCGAGACAAGTTCTTTATGAGGTCTATTAGGCAAATTTGAAACCCTGCGTATCGGATTTAATTATAGTTAATTCGAATATACCCTCTTTTTGTTTCTTTGAATTCCAACTTTTTAATCCTTCAATTCCATGGTTTTCCATCAAAGCTGATACTTCTATCACATTAAAGACTTCTGAACAATCCTTCTTCGCTCCTTCCGTGTTTGCGCATTCTATAGAATATGTATGTATCAAAATGAAGCCTCTAAATCATGTATGTATCAATTTAAAAGTTTCAATTTTAAATTATAATTAAGAGTTGGTTACCACTTCTCAACTTAAAACTTTAAAGTAGTAAGTTGAAAATAATAATATATTAAACAATAAATGTTGGTCGAAGCAAGTTTATTACTTAAATTTAAATTAGTAATTTATTAATTAATTTTTTTAATTTTACAGTATGTTATATGTACTATGCATTTTATTAAAAACAACGAGTACAAATTCTATAATTATGAAGACATAGATATTGTTCTATAGTCTCAATCGAGGGTTATGATATTTCCATTATCTATTAATATGGTTAGACTTTATATCATTAGATTGATTATGTGGGGGGTCGGGATTTCTTGATATTTATGGCTTGAGATTGATTGTTATTATTACATATGTTACACGAATATGATAAGATTATGTGATTATTTATTGTTTCCCACCTGAACTTATTAATATTAACGAGATCAAATTTAATTTAAAATTATATAATATTTAAATTTTGGTTAACATGTGTTTAAAAGATAATTAATGAAAGTTTTCGTTAAAAAAGAATAATTAATCTTTTGAAAAAATTTTAATTGAATAACCAAATTTTCAAATAATTTTCTAAATATATCAATAAATTATTAACAAAATTACGTTCTGAATTGACTTATTAAATGTTTAAAAGATTAATCATTTAATTAAAGAATTTAAAATTTGAATATTAAATTAAAAAATAAAAATTGAACACCTTAAAAGTGATTATATTTGAAAAAAATAAAAAGAACATTATCACTTAAGAAATACTCAAAAACATAGGCAAGCAAGAGAGAATCTGGCGAACTGAAACATCTTAGTAACCAGAAGAAAATAAAGCAAAAGCGATTCCTATTAGACCTGGCAAAACGGGGGGGTCACCCGTTTACTCGCCCGTACCCGCCCTAACAGTCCGGGTATAGGTTGGTATGTTTTTTTACCCGTTTTATATTTACCCGTACCCGACCC